>QEPC01000600.1:668255-685276 GCA_003113815.1 Sphenodon punctatus
GGCCAAATGTCATTTGGGAAGTTTTTACACAAAGGAATGTGCTTGGGAGGCCCCATTTGGATCTAGCTAGTTACAGAAGCTGATCTTAAAATTCTATGATGTAAGTTACAAATAAGCTTACATTAAAACAGAAAGTTACTATATAAAGGCTCTAAGTTAATACATTTTAAACACAGATAGCCATAATATTTTAGGTTTATAATTGAAAATACATGACAAGGGGTCCTGAAGCAGGGTATAGGTGGGCCCTGCTTCAGGCACAAGTCATGGACAGCTCCCACACTGCTAGGAACCTCGAGTCAGCCCTGGCCACCATGGTAAGGGACTGGGTCACACTAGGTGCGGCCTTCACCAAGTGGTGTGGCTCACGGACAACGCAGCAAATATACTAAATGCAGTCCATGATGGGGACTTCACAAGCATCCCTTGCGCCACACACACCCTCCATCTTGTGGTGAAGGATGCTCTGGGCTTGGAGGATAAGGGGATTGGGCCAGGCACCCTTAGCTCCCTGGTTGAACGGGGGAGGAAACTGGTGGGGGTCTTTAACCGAAGCGTGAAGGGCAGCAAGCTCATTCAGGAGAAGCAGGCCGAGCAAGGTTCCCCGGTGCACCAGCTCATCCAGGATGTCTCCACCAGGTGGAATTCCACCTTCCTGATGCTCGAGCGGCTTCTTGAGCAGAAAGCTGCCCTGCATCAGGTGGAACTGGAGATAGACATTGAGGCACCTCCAGGGTACAACAGGGAGGAATGGGAGAGTCTCACTCATATGGTCTTTGTCCTGAGACCATTCCTGGCTGTGACGGAGACCATGAGCAGCTCCACTGCCACCCTCAGCCAGGTGACCCCACTGGTCCATAGTCTCCAGAGGAGCCTGGACAAGATTCTTGGGAGGCAGGATTGTGGCCTTCCGGGCAGGAAGATCTCCAATGAGGCGCTTGACCTTGCACCGAAGCTGAAGGCAGGGCTGAGTGCGCGCTTTGATGAGCTCCTGCCCCAGGAGGAATATGTCCTGGCAACCATGCTGGACCCCAGGATCAAGGACAGCATGACACATGAGACAGTGGTCTATGGCTTCCGGAAGGGTGCACTGGTGCAGAAGGTCTGGCAGGCAGAGTGGGTCATGCAGCAGGACACCCCTGGGGATGGTGGGAGCAGCGACTCCTTCCAGCCATCTGGGTCTATCCCTGCCCCCAGCCCTAGTGGTAGCAGCAGCACCAGCAGTAGGATCAGCAGCAGCAGCAGGACCCCTACTACTGCCAGCAGCTCCTCCTGTGTGCAGTCCACTCTGGGGAGCATGGGGCCAGCACAAAAGGGCAAGCAGTGTGGCTGAGGGCAGTGGGGTCTTCCAGAGGGAGTATGATGGTGCCTCAGCAGCAGTGGAAACCTACCTGGAGGAGGAGCCATGCATTGATCCCAGCAGTGATTCTTTGGCCTGCTGGACTGGCAAGGCCAACGTGTGGCCGGCCCTGTCGAAAGTGGCCAAGGGTATCCTGTCCTGCCCACCAACCAGTGTCCCCAGTGAGCGGGTGTTCTCTGTGACGGGGGACATTTGCTCCCCGCACTGCCTGAGACTGGGAGCCAAGTTGGTGGAGCAGTTGTTGTTCCTGAACGTGAACCTTCAGCTGCTGGGATTCCCCAAGCTGCCCCTGGATAAGGAGTGATGATGCAGTGGCACACGCCATCCCATGCCAGGAGCAGGTGGGACGGGGCTCCTCCTCCTCAGTCTGGGCTAGGGCTACTGCTCCTGTGCCGCTAAGGTGCTGTCCCTCCCTCCCAATGCCTGGCACCCGCCCTCTCTCTCTCTCTCTCTCTCTCTCTCTCATATATACTAGATGGCCTCGGTTGCCTTATCTGACTGACCTCATGACGCAGGGTAGCATTGGGAAACAAACTGTAAGTCTGTGAGCCAGCCTATGGCTACACGATCTCAGCCCGCCTATGTGACACTGACTGGCTCTCTCTCTCATGCTGCACAGTCTTCGCCAGCATATCTGAGTGTCCTGCTGCCAATGTCCCAGCCTGCCTTCCCTACTGCCTCTCATACCATGCTGCCTGCCCGCCCGCCCAGGTTGCAAAGCTTGAACCCTGCCTCAGTCTGCCTGCCTTCTGCTCATGCCGTGCTGCCTGCCAGCCCACCTGCCTGCCCAGGTGGTCTAGATCAAAGCCTGCCTCAGTCTGCCTGCCTTCTGCTCATGCCACGCTGCCTGCCCACCTTCCCAGGTTGCAAAACTTGAACCCTGCCTCAGTATGCCTGCCTCTCATGACACAGTGCCTGTCTGCCTACCCTGGCAACCCTGGGTGATGTGCACCACTGGTCCGGTAATCCCGCCGCTACTGCCTGCTGTTCCATGGGTGCTCTGCCCTGGCCAATCCAAATGTGCCCACACAATCCTGCTGCTGATGTCTGCTGCTATATGGGAGCTATTCCCTGGAAAATTCAACCATCCTGGCTCCATGGGTGCTGTGTACAGGCAAATCCTGCTGCTGCTGTCTCTGCTGTTCCATGGGTTCTGTGCCCAGGCAATCCAATGTCTGCACCAGCTGCCAATGCTGCCTCTGGGAAATCCAATGTCTGCTGCCTCTGCTGTCTGTGCCATGGGTTCTACACCCCGGCAATCCAATGTCTGCTGCTGCTGCCAATGTCGCTCATGCTGTCTGTGCCATGGGCTCTGGGGCCTGTCATTCCACTCACAGAGAGTCATCGTTCAACTGCATCAAGAAACAGCTACTCCATTCCCAGGACCTGCCATCAGGGTTCTGGGGCCTACGTTACTGGCAGGGAGGGCTGTGTCCAATATCTAGAAGCTGCCACTCTAGCCCCAGAACCCACCATCATGGGTCTGGGGCCATCATTCCTCGCACAGAGGCATTGTCATTCCACCGCATCAAGAAACAACCACTCCAGCCCCAGGACCCACCGTCAGGGTTCTGGGGACTATGATACCGACAGGGAGGGCTGTCCAATATTTAGAAGCTGCCACTCTAGCCCCAGGACCCACCATCATGAGTCTGGGACCATCATTCCTCACACAGAGGTGCTGTCATCCCACTGCATCAAGAAACAGCCACTCCAGCCCCAGGACCCACCATCAGGGTTCTGGGGCCTACGTTACAGGCAGGAACGGCTGTCCAATATCTAGAAGCTGCCACTCTATCCCCAGGACCCAACTCCATGGGTCTGGGGCCATCGTTCCTCACACAGAGGCGCTGTCATTCCACCACATCAAGAAACAGCCACTCCAGCCCCAGGACCCACCGTCAGGGTTCTGGGGTCCATGTTACTGGCAGGGAAGGTTGAGTCCAATATCTTGAAGCTGCCACTCTAGCCCCAGGACCCAATGTAATGGGTCTGGGGCCATCATTCCTCGCACAGGGCACTGTCATTCCACCATATGTCTGCCAATGCCACCTATGCTGTCTGTGCCATGGGTTCTGCCCCAGCAACCAAATGTCTGCTGCTGCTGGTGCTGGTATTGCATGTCAGTCATTTGCTTCTCAATATTGTAGACCGCAATAGCTTGGATGTGTGCGCCGGCGGGCAGGGACTGGATGAACATTACAATGGGGCAAAATGGGAGATCCTGTACCCAACTCCCTTTCGATCAGCTGCAGGCAACGGAGGCTATCGACGATCACCTGTCCCTTCAGAACAACGCTCACCTATCTCTTAGGATCGACTGTTCACTCATCCCTACAGATCATAGTTCTCTCCACTTTGCAGATTTGACTGATGGCACATATCCAGTTGTTCAACCTGCATTCCATGCTGAGTTTCTTGAGGATTTCCACTGTGATGATGAACTCAGTTTCCTTGCCTTCTGACAAGCTGGAGCTCGCCCGGGATGATCTCAATCCTAAAAGAATCTTAAACTTCTCCTTCAGGCCAGGATCCTTGTTCTGTGGCTTTGCCATGGTTATCTAAAAAGTGCCAGGGAACTTCCACCCTTTCCAGCCAGCAGGCACCTGCCCAGCCCCCATAGCCCTGTCCCCTCATCATTCTTAGCCTGGGCCTCAATGCTCTTGGACTTTAAGTGCTGATGACTCCCGTGCATGGGGCCATTAATAAAGTATGTTACACAAGGCATGCAGATTAGCAAAGTTGTGCCAATGGGTGACAATCGGGGGTGAGGGGGATTGGTCACATGACATTATACCCATATGTTTGTGTCTCTGTCACAGTTATTTTGTATGTGGGTATTTAGGTAGGTGTGGGTGGGGAGTTTTACTTGCTTTCCTGTCTCACCTCAGTCTCTACACCTCCCAGTTGCCATCATTCCGCTCACGGAGATGGCCCCCAGGCCTTGGCCTATATGCTGTCTGTGCCAAGGGTTCTGTACCATGGCCACCACTGTCTGCTGCTTCCAGTGCCAATGGCCCCCTGGCCAGACCTATATGCTGTCTGTGCCATGATGCTGTTCTGTACCATGGAGAAAAATGGTTCTGTACCCTGGAAACCCACTGTCTGCTGCTGTCTGTGCCAAGGGTTCTGTACCCCAGCCTGCCACCAAGCTCAAAGCCTGCCTCAGACCGCCTTCCCAACTCTCATGCCAAGGTTTCTGTCTGCCCGTCCAGGTTGTTGCTGAGAGAGAGAGAGAGAAATAAGAGAGAGAGAGTCTTCCTGCTGCTAGAAGGAGAGACAGACACAATCCGGTGCATCCTCTTCATCTGGACGCCTGCACCTGGGGCTCCGGCGAGTTCCCCGCCTGCTGCTGTCACCAGCGCTCCAGGATTCCCAGGCATCCACCTGCAGAAAGGAGGGGGTGCGTGAGTGTGGGGGCTAGGGGTGCCCTGACCAGAGACCTCCCCTCCCCGTGACCGGAAGCAGCCAGGAGGTATGTCACAGAGGAAGATAGGGTCACACACGTGTAACACGGGCCTACATGTAGACTACAAGTCTGGTAAATATGTAATGCAAAAGGTTCCACATGTATGTAATGTTACAATTGAGAACTGTAAAACTCAAATTAGGGCTGTGGCACGTGACCAAGCTACAGGAAATGCAAAGAGATACAAAGAATGTGTATTCGAGAACCCTAGCCAGACAGACCGTGAGTGTGGGGGCTAGGGGTGCCCTGACCAGAGACCTCCCCTCCCGCACCCGTGACCAGAAGCAGCCAGGGGGTACTAAAGGACACCACCTGCAGCTGTGCAGCAGACCATGAGCCGGCGGCCATGAGCCAAAGGGCTGTGGCTAAAGGGTGTGGCCCTTTGGGGCCCTTCGGGTACTATTGGGGACTTGGGCATTGAAATTATTGTTAAATATACTTATTGAGTGCTATTCTGGGGTGTGCTGCCTGATGAGCATTGGTAGTCCTGGTGCCCTTGTAATCTTCAGTTTTGGAGGGTGTTTGGGGGAACTTGGTTTATTCTTGAAGCCCTGTTTTGTATTTACTACTGTTAAAGGGAGAAGTGGGGCAGGTTGCCTTCATATTGGAAGAGTGTAGTGGTTATTGTCCAGATATGCTGAAGAAGGGGAAACGGCAGGGGGCGAGCTCTGGAACTAGATGGGCCTCTAAGCAACTGAGGCTGGATGATCTTCTTAAGAGCCCTCCTCCAGTACCTGTCTCTGGAGAGTTGGAGCTTATGTCTCCGCTGAGAGAGTCGCAGCTTCAGCTTGAGAAATCGAGGTCTCCCACTCATTCCACCGAAGGGTCACCGGCTCTCTCTGGTCCAATTACCCCAACACCCCAGTTGGCTGAGGGTTTATTATCTGTCTCCCCAATCTCCTCTGGCTCAGAGCTTCTCTCTGGACACTTGAGGAACCAATGCTTTCTAATTGGGGATTTGGTATCTAAGTTATATGCCCACCTAGATAGTATATTTTTACAGCTGAAAGCCCAGTTTAATTTAATGACAACCATTTCTGGGGCAATTATAGACTGCAAGGAAGCTCTGGCCAGGCTGCAAGGCTCCTGGGTGCAGTCTACAGCCTCGGTTGCTTCTCAGACCTTGGCTTCTACTACAATGGTGTCTAGTGATCTCCATCAGGGTGGTTTTCTGGACCCTGTTCATTCTATGGCAGCTACTGGGAGTTGCTACTCGAGTGTAGTTCCTGATGCTTTGTTATTCACACTTGTCCCTTTACCCTCCGGGTATTTTCTGACTTGGAATTCCAAGCCCTGAATTCGAACCTTTTTATCGGACATCTTGCAATACCCCATCCCCATGCATTTCATTAGGTGTGTTGTTTATTTACTTGGAACTGGTTGATTAAAATCAACCTTTGGTGGTATATTTTAATTCTCCAATGATTGCTCAGACATTTTGGGCACAATTAGGTTTATTAAGCTCCTGGGGGGTTTGTCCCAATAAGGTGTTTCAGAATTTTACAATCTCCCCCCAGGGCATTTTAGTACCTGTGCCCTCTTCCATACCTCCTACCTCTGGGCATTCTGATGGTCCCTTAACTCCACCAAACTCAGACGCAGCTAGCCAGTCTAATAGTACTGTGCCCTAGGGATGTGCGAACAAAACCAGGTTTGGATGTTCGATCGTTCAGTGGTTCAGGTCGAATGTTGAGTTCAGATTTGGTATTCAGTTTGGTCGGTCTCAGTTCAGTCTTTGTTTGGTGCAATCAGGAACTGAAAAAGACATTTGTTTTTTGAAATAAAGGGGGGAAACTGAAAAACATATTTTTGGCTAAAACATGTTTGTTTCTTATTCAATTTTGATGAAATTTGGGAAGATTGTACCCCCAATGGAGGGAGCTATGTGTACCAAATCTAGGAATGATTACATAAAGGGAACCAATTTAAGAAGCACTTGAATGTTGTGATTTTAAGAAAAGCTCCATACACATTCATGGCTACAACTTCTTTATCTTGCATCCAATGTTCATGAAACGTGTGCATATTAAGTCCCTCCATATGCTTAATATTTTTGCCAATTTTCAGAAAGAGTGGATAAAGGGTCCCAAGGGTATAAGACATTAATGTGAAAATACATTCCCAGCTGTAACATTTTGATATTCCATTCTGTTTACAGGATATTTGGCAACAATGTATCAAATACCTTTCCTGCCATTTCAGCAAATGTAAAGGAGATTTTGATAAAGGCCCCCAATTATATAAGCAATTGATGTTATCCCTGTGAAGATCATTATTCAGATGAATATCAGCATATTCAGTGCCATTCAGAGGCAGGCACCCTGCATGGCAGGGGGAGAGAGACTGTAGGAGTAAGGATGTGGAGCAACCTCAAAGACTGACAGACACATTCAATGGCTAAACACATTACTGCAAGTTTCTAGCTTTACATGACCAATTGGCAGTGGCTTCGAGGTGGACATAGGGGGCGGCCCTGAGGCGGGCATAAGCAACATAGCTGGGACTTCTGAGATAGCATCCCAGCTGTCAGGAGACATAGTTTAAACACATCCAGGCTGGCCAATTATCATCACAATCACATCCTGCAGCACTGAGACAGAGGACACAAGAGAAACTCTATTGACTCTTTCCTAAACAGATGTTTCTGACTTCCCAGAAACAAGAAGGGGAGATATGTTGGGTTGGTCCAAGCACAGAATTAGGATATTTGGTTGACATTTTTGTTGGCCAATTCGCATCACAAACCGATCTTATACCACAGTGACATCAGAGAATCCCAGGCGTAGGCCCCTTCTCTACATATGTTGTACAGGCATATAAAATTGGGACCCTATATAAACTCTTTCTAATATTTGTCAGAGATGATCATGAAAGTGTAGTATATAGCCCTGTCTAATTTCAAGTACACTGGTTGGACTAAAAAGATGTTATAGTCAGACGTACATTTATATGTTAATTGCTTATACCACCAAGACCCTTTTTCCAATCCTTCTGAAATTTGGCAAACACAGTAAATATGGGAAGGGATATCAATTGGGTAAGTTCCACCTACATTAGATGTGAGGCAAAGAAGTTACAGCTAAGAATGTATATGTAGAATATTGCAAAATACAATAATGCAACTGCTTCTAAAATCAGATTCCTTTATCCAATCGTTTTGTAATTTGGTACACATAATGCTTTCTATTGGAGGTATAGGAACCCCAATTGTCAGCCACATAGCTTAAAAAACAAAAACGTTACAGCTGATAGTGTGTTTTCCATTGAAACCAATGGAAATTCAATTCCGAACTCACCGAATGCATCCGAACTGAACGTTCGAATTCGAGTTTGGTTCGCACGTTCGGTTCTGTCAACCAAACTATTCGAGTTCAGTCCGAACTTCAAATTTCGGAACCGCGTTCTCCCATCCCTACTGTGCTCCCAGCCCCTTCCCCGCCAATTGGTGTCAGACTTATGGATATTGCCAACTATGAGGGGGCTGGGGATTTCTGTCCACAATCCATCCTTGCTGAATTAGTTCCCGCAGGGCAGAATTTGGAACCTTCGGGATCCCTAGTTCATTCTGGGGGTGTTCTTCTCCCCATGGTTGGGATACCGCAAGGGGATTTGTTTGCTGGAGATATTTTGAAAGCATCATCGGGATTAGATTTGCCCAAACTGGAGGAAAAAGGAAATTTGAGTAATGTGGACTGTCTATCTTTTTCCTCTTCAATCAACAGCCTCCGCCTCTGCTCATGGAACATTGCAGGGTGGGAGCGTCATAAGACCGACCCAAATTTTCTTTCCTTTATTCAACAGCACCAGGTAATTTTATGCCAAGAAACCTGGGCTAAATTCCCTCTTGACCTGGAAGGCTACACTACATATGATCTCTTGGTGGTAAACTCTGCTGTACGGGGGTGGGCAAGTGGTGTGCTGGTGTGCTTTGTTATCTCAGAAGCTGGCTTTAAGGGACTTCATTTTGATTTCTGCCCCACAGTTTGCTTTAGGATTTGTGGCTAGGGTAAAGGATTTTATTTTAATTATTATAACTATCTACATTCCTCCCCGTAACTCCAGGTCCTATAAGGACAGTACCTGGGGAGAATTGGACAGTTTTTTTGATGATCTCAGTAGTAAATACCTGGGGGTGTTATTTATACTGTATGGGGACTTCGATGCCAGGTTAGGCCCAGAGGACAGTGCTTTGATCCCTTACTGTGACCCACGGCCTGAGTACCAGTCAGCTGAACTTTTTCCTAGAAGGTCTAAGGACTATGTATTAATTTTGTCCAGATGAAAAAATTGGCCACTGCCCATCGTTTGTGTATCCTCAATGGGGCAGACTTTTCCAACCCAGTGGGTGCGTTCACCTATCTGGGGCCTGCAGGCTCCAGTGTGGTGGACTACGCCCTTGTCTCCACAGCTTTGGTCCCCGTTATTCTTCATTTTACCATTGGGTCGGAATTAGTTGGGGACCATCTCCCGTTGTCCCTAAATTTGGCTCTGTCTCAGCCAGTTTTGGGCACGTTAAATTTACAGGATAGTGACCTTGCTGGATTAAATAGGTATAAGGTCCCTGCTTGGAATGATGCTCTGGCTGAGGATTTGGCTTTATTTCTTGCCCAGCCTTCCACATGCCAGTTGTAGGAACAACTTACCTCTTCCTCTGACAGCTTGCAGACAGTGGAGTATTTTAACTGTATCATTTCTTTGCTCTTCCGGTTGTCATGTCTGCAAGGCAAAGATTCCTTGGGCCCACGGTGTAGTGGGGGGGCAAGCTGTGGTTCGACAAGGAATATTATGCTGCCCATGCCAGATTAAAATCTATATATCTCCAGTACAGGGGTAGCACTTCAGCCAGGCTGCCCCCTGAATATTGGTCTTGTAAGGCGGAGTATAGGGGGTTGCTAAACAAGAAAAAGAAGGAGTCTCAGGAGGGAAGGTGGGTGAGACTCTGTCGGGCTGCCGACACAAAAGACGTCAAACTTTTCTGGCAACTTGTCAAAGGATCCACTTCCAGAGAACCAAGAGTTGTTACTCCACAAGCTTGGAGGGATCATTTTAGCGAGTTATATGGTTATGCCCCCAGACCCCCTGCGAAAGGTTTTCTCCCCTTTTTGGTTGAGGATCTGCTACCCTGGCTGCCGGTTACGGGAACTGAGGTCGAGAAGCTTGTGGATTCTTTTAGGAATGGGAAGGCGCCTGGGCCTGATTGGATCCACATTGAATTTATCAAAAGGTATAAGGAGTGGTGGAACCCTTTACTCGCAGCAGTGTTTACTGCAATTAATAGTTCTGGCAGAATCCCCAATGAGTGGGGAAAGGTAGTAATAATTCCCATTTACAAAAAGGACCTCAAGTCTGACCCTGCCAATTATCGACCCATAAGCTTGCTCTCAGTGGTGGGAAAGATTTACTCAAAATATCTCCTGGGTAGGCTTGTGGAGTGGATGATTGAGTACAAGGTGTTGGCTGACAGACGAATGTCAGGTGTAGAATGACAGGTGTATGAATGATAATAGAAGTTAGAATTGTCCAGGCTGAAGATACTGTGAAGAATTGCTTGAAACAGCAAGACATGACTTGAGGCCACAGGCCCTAAACATTGCTTGAAGCCAAAAGCCCCTAAGTGAACTATGCACAGACTTTAATTTGACAGCTTGCAAGATTTTGACTGCAAACCGCATTACTAAGACTTGCACAAGAGGCCAGTACAGCCTGAACCAACACCATATTTGCAAGCATAGCTGATTTTGAACATTAATTGCTTATACAACAGTTCTGGGCATAAGGCTAAAACCAGACATCTATGAAATGGAACAATGTTCAACTGGTCAGAAAAGAGGAACCATAGGAGAACAGATAAATGACTCATGAAAGGCATGGGAGGGCCGACTCTGCCTAACAGCATATGCATGGCCTATGGAACCAGAGACCTATAAATATGGGACGGATGTCTTTTGGAACTCGGACTCGAACTCGAATGCCTGTAACATCAATGGACGCCTGTAACATCAATGGACAGGTCCTGGCACCCCATCACCTCTATCATAGTTGGCCACTTTGATAGGAGGCTTGGTATGTATGGATAGGATGAATGAATGGACATAGGAATAAGATATTGTGTTAACATATAGATTGATAAGAGTTGTATTGTTGTTTCTATTTTGCTTTTGTATTAAGAAATAAAGCTCAGAGGTTTTGCTGAATTTAATCTCCAGCCTGATTCTTGATCTCTTGATTAAACCACAGAATTTCAAAGAACCTTGTCACACAGGTACTGTAGTGAGTGGAAAAGCTAATAACCGTAGACCAGGCCGAGGGACTTAAGCCAGGGTCACGGCCCTGGTGGAACCTCTTGTGCCCTACGGGAGTGAAAGTGTGTTTTCCCTTCTACCCTTTCATGAGCCAAATCCTGCAGTTAGTTGCCTCTATTTGACCCTCTGTAAGGAAATAGACACTTTGTCTAGGTCCAACAGTTAGTGGTCTGGTCCTGGCACTCTGTAAGGAGACGGACATCTTTCCCTGTGTGTGTGAATTAATGAAAGAATTTGTAATATATTAGGGATTCATTAGTAGAAACCCCAGTGAAAAACATTCCCTAGGACTACATTTAGCAGCCCAAAACCATTTTGTGACATGGCTGTGGAACAGGCTGGGTTCCAGAGTGGTCGATTGACCCTGGAGCAGTGTTTCATCTTGTCCTACCTGCAGTCTAAGTACAGAGCCCAGAACAAAGTCTTTTTTGCGGCGTTCTTGGATCTCAGGTTTGCCTTTGATACTGTCGATAGGGGTATTCTCTGGGAGAAATTTTGGAGCTCCTCTGTCGACAGAAGGCTTTTGGCATTAATTTGTTCCCTCCATGATAATTCCTCACTGACTGTGAAGGTTGACAATCGGGGGCATGACACGGCCCCGGTGGACACCCATAGGGATGTGAGGCAAGGCTGTGTCCCAGGCCCAACTTTGTCTGGCATATGCTGACGACGTCGCGCTGCTGTCACAGACCAGAGTAGGCCTTAGAAGACAGCTTAATGCTTTTCGTATTTTCTGCACAGAAAATCACCTTTCTCTAAATTATAACAAATCTAAGGTGATGGTGTTTACTAGCAAAAGGCTTAGATCATACGAATGGGATATAGGTGGCCATCGGGTGCAAGAGGTTTCCTCCTTTTGTTACCTTGGCCTCTATTTCCACAAATCAGGCAACTGGATGGACCACCTAAATAGGGCCCTGACAGCGGTCAGAGCCCCATCATAGGCAATTCTTCACTTGCTCATGCGTCAAGGGAGGAATGCTATTCATCTTGCCCTCCAGGTTTTCAATAGCAAGGTGAGGGCCCAGTTGCTCTATGGAACAGATCTGTGGGCCCTCTCCTTTTCACAGGATTTGAACGCAGTCCAGGCAAAGTTCCTAGTGAGACTCCTGGGTGACCCTAAGTCTGTCCCTCATGCTGCTTTCCATTTGGAACTTGGCCAGGATGTATGGCAACTAGTAGCCTTGGAGGCCACGGCCAAGTTCTGGTGTAGGCTTTTTTCTGGTCAATGCTCAGCACTTTTGAGAGGTTACCAGAGACTCTTTTGTCAGCCCTTGGCAAGAGGCTTGGGAGGCGCATCTGTCGGAGATGGGGGTGTCTAGGGAGTATCTGTCCCATAAACCATCTGGTGCTGTTAGAAGAGAGGTTCTTACTAGAATGAGGGATATCCACAGAGATAGGGAAAATTAATGCCTCCCCACATCTCAAGGCTTATGCGGATTGGATTCCTGATATGGGGTAAATGGCAAGTTATCTCTTAGCCTCTATCTTGATAAGGGCCAAGCAGTTGCTGTTTTGTCTTAGAGTCAATGCCCTCCCTTCGCAAGTCCTCGACGGCTGGTTTCAGCTTATTCCTTTTTCTGAACGTCTTTGCCCTGTTGATCAGATTACAGCAGAAACTGTGGGGCATATGAGTTGCCATTTATCTGATAAGGCTAGGGAGAAATTTCTAGCCTGGCTTCTGACCAAGTACTCAGGCTGTTCTGAAGCATTTCTTTTGAGTTCTTTGTTAAATAACTCAGAGCTCCAGGTCATTGAGGCTATGGCAGCCTTTATTAGTCAGATGGCCAATGATAGAAGGGACTTTTTAGAATTCAAATCTCCTTCGGCTGATATTGCATAAAAGGCCAGTGGTGGGGCTTTTCCCTTATTTGTCTCCTTCTGTATATCTGGATGTGGGATGTAGGAATGAAATTGTGCCTTTTCCCTTGTGTTTAATTTTAGACTAGTTTTATTTGCTTATTTGTAGTTTAACCTTATGTTCAGTTGGCTATTTATTGATACTGTCTGCTGTTGTATTTTATATGGATTTATGTGTTATAATTATGCAATGGTTTAAAACCATGCAATAAATTGACTTGACATGATCCTACCCATGCTGTCACCTGCACTATACGGCCAGAGAGAGAGAGGGAGAGAGAGAGAGAGAGGCTCCCCACTAGAACAAGAGAGATGGGGTGGAGGGGAGGCCAGCTCAAGCTGCCACCTGCCAGAACCAGGAAGAACTCCCATCTGTGCTCATGCACCTGATGCCCACATCCAGCAGCAAACCTACCAGAATGAGATGGAATATAACACAACATATTATATGTGCCTGCCTGTGTGCATTCCTGTACCTGCTGCTACCACCTATCACACGATTGAATGAAGTGTGCCCAACCATGCACTAATTCTAGGGACATAATTATCATTAAACTTACATATCATTCCATTGTACCTGAATCAGTCATGCCCATCCCAGGAACCATCAACGAGATTCTGGGACCATCATTCCAGTCACTGGGGGCTGCATTCCATTCCATTGCATACAGAAGTTCCGGTGCCCGCATGCCTGCCAGCCTGCCCCCCACCCCCCAACAGTCTTCTCCTCCGCACTCCGATGCCCACTGAAGCTGCTGCAAATAAAAGCCCCTCCGACCACCAGCTCCCGCTGCCTGCTGCCCACTGCCAAGGAGCCTGTCTCTCTTTTTCTCTGGCACAGCCATACAGACACAAGCCCTGCCCTCCTGGGGGGATGTCTGCAAGTTGAGACCCTGCTGCTGCCTGGCACATCTTTGGGTTAATACCTTAACTACGCTACATGTGGAGCCAGCCAGATGCTGCTGGTAGGGATCGACAAGCTGTATGAGATTCTGCCACCTGCCAGCCAGAACTTCAGCACATAGGAATAAAAGATTGGACAGGTCAAACGAAGTTCGTAACAACAAATATAATGTTTATTAAAACTATTTCAACAACAACAACAGAACAACAACAACATCATTTTGAAACCAAAACCAAACATTGAAAGGAAACTTATCAAGGAAACTATTAGTCTCTGGGCCTGTCCCCCGGGACTTGAGGGAAAGGCAAAAGGTGTTGGGGCGCAGCACAGGGCTGCAGGGAGGCCACCCTCTGCTCTCCCGCTTCATAGCCATGGGCAATGGCAAACTCCAGGGCCCCTTCCAAGTCGATGCCACCTGGAGAACGCCTGGTGGTAGAGTTCCAGGCATTTCATCTTGGCGGAGATGTACTAGCCGTACACCTCCACCTTCTTTTTCTCCACCTCGACCGCCTGGAACTGTTACACCAGGTGGTTCTCCAGGCAGCGTACCCCCGACATCATCTGTTGACCAGGCCTCTACACTTCAGCCCGAAAGGCCTTGACCGCAGCAGACTCCCGGGGCCCGGGGTACTCCACATTGGGGCTGGAGGAGGGGGGAGGGCTTACATGCTGTTGTTTTCGGGTTGCCTTCCCACCCTTCTTCTGGCACTGTTGCTCGGGCTCCACAGCCACGCCAGAGTCCTCCTGCCATCTCACTGTCAGGCCATGGAGCTTTTCAATATGGGCGATTAGCCCCGATGTGGTCCCTTCTCTCTGCCTCCTTAATCTTTTGAAGCAGATCTAAAGAACATAAAAAGATAGGAACATAAGAAGTGCCATGCTGCATCAGACTAATGGTCTATGTCAAACCCTGCCTGCATTCTTCCTCCTTCACAAGTGGGTGAGTGGCCAATCTCTCTCTGCAGGGGACTTCCATTCCTAACAGGTCATAGGACATTGGGAAATCCATTCCCTGTTGTTCCAGCCCCCGTGCCTTACCTTGCAGACGGCCTATTTTTCGTGCTTCTCAAACCTCCTCTGGACATCGGACTTTGTCTGCTGACTGTCAGGGGGTGGCACTGGCGAGTCTGACCTCCGCCTTGTTGTCCTGCGTGGCATGGCACCAGCGCCGGCATCCAATTACTCTCTGAAACAGGAACACATAAACAACACCTAAGTAATATCATGCATTTATGATGATTCCTCTAGTCCTCCCTCCTTGGGGTGCTAGGGATGGCAACGGGAGATGGTGACCTTGGCTGGCACGTGCAAATCCTGCCCTTCTTGGGGTGCTAGGAATGGCAACTAGAAAGACCATTGCTGGCACGTGCAAATCATGCCCTCCTTGGGGTTTTAGGGGATGCTAGGGATGGCAAATGGAGAGACCCTGGCTGGCATGTGCAAATCCTGTCCTCCTTGGGGCATTAGGGATGGCAACTGGAAAGACCCTGGCTGGCACATGCAAATCCTGCCCTTATTTGGGGGTGCTAGGTAGGGATGGCAACTGGAGAGTGGAGACCCTTTCTAGGAATGGCTGGCAGGCACATGTTTGGGTGGGGGTGCTGCTTGTGCGCATGCCTGACTGCTCGCAGAGCCCCCCAGACTACAGTACCCTCTCTCCCTGTGGCAGACATCCGCTGCTACCTGCTGATGCCCACTGTTTGTGCCTGACTGATGCCCACCACCCACACACCCACCCACACGTCAGTGAGCTCGCTCTAACGGATAGAGCCTTAAGTTGTTTGTCCTCAAAGTAAAAAAAAAAAGTTTACAAACGTGGCAGAAGCACTTCCTGTGCCCGTCGGCTCTGGCTCCTCATCCACCACCGAAGGTTCAGCAGCAGCAAGAGGAACCTCTTCCTCCACCACCACCACCACCAGCTCTGCCACCTTGGCCTTCCCCCAGGCCTGGCGTTTAATGGTGGTGGTCACCTTCTTCTCCATTTTTTAAATTTTTTTTTTTTTTAAACAGACACAGCCAACAGCACCCACCAACACTCACCAACCAGCCAAACCAAAACCAACAGTCAAACCAACACACCACACAGCCAAAATGCACAAATCAAAACCGAACACCCACCCAGCCACCCACACAAGCTCTGCACGCACTCGAATTTCCTGTTTCCAATGTGATCACAGGATCTCACAATAAAATGCCCGAACCGAACACGGTGAAACCGAACGGGCGAACTGAACCGGACCGAACCCGAACCGCAATCTGTTCTTCAACCTAATAGAGGTGTCAGGTTCTAAGGAGGAGGGGTAGTCCTGAGTTTTTCAGTCTTGCTGCTTTTGTCTGTCCCAGCAGCACATGCTGTGGGAAGCGTGGCTGGGGGGAATGAAGGAGTTGGTTGGGTATCATGAGGTTGGAAGGTGTAAATTTGGTGTATGAGGGAGGGATTTGTGGGTTGGGAGAGGGGGTTATGGGTTTAGGGCACTCAGGGGGCTATTGAAGGGTGGATGTGCCACAACCCCCTGGTGGGAGGGGGGTATGGGCAGGGGTGGAGAATTGTGCCACATCCCACCTGTGAGGGGGGTACAGGCATAGGGGTTTGGGGTGGGTGTGCTGCAACCACCCTGGGAGCGAGGGTATCGGTGGAGTTTTGTGCCTGCCTCCCTGGCCAATTTTTCTCTGGCTTCTTGTGGAGCTGGGGGAGGGGGAATCTCTGCTGAAGGGAGCTGCTGGGGCAGCTGTGAAACCAACTGGGGTTGTGTTGGGCATGGGGCGGTATGGCAGGGGGGAGGAAGAGTCACAATGGGTACAGGGGCAGATGTTTTGGATCTGTTCCCCTGTCATCTTCTTCCCCTGTCTTGGGATATTTGGGGGCTGAGGTCAGTGGAGCCTCTGTGTCACTGGCTCTAAGGGGGTGGGGGCTAGGGTTGAGGGATTCACCCTCGGGGCCAGGAAACTACCACTTTCACACCAAGGAAAATAGGGCGGCTTGCTCTCACGAATGTGGCCCTCTCCGGTAATAATGTCCCTCAGGTTGTAGGGTGGGCTTTCCCTCGTTAATGGAAGGCAACCCTTTTCATCATAGGGACTCTGAGCAAGCCAATTGCCCCAAGGGGAGGGGAAAGGGAACACACT
>QEPC01000600.1:685572-730332 GCA_003113815.1 Sphenodon punctatus
TTGGGGAACTAAAGTCATTACCTCCACCCATGAAACATCCTGTTTTATAAACTATTTTAAACCTCAATCTTGCAACCCATTTGTGCAACTCATGAGCTTACTCATATTTTCCTAAGCATTAACTAACAAGGTTAAAAGTTAAGCAGGGGAAAAGTTACCGGAAGACCAAATATGTCCAGGCCTTTATGTCCAAACTAAAGCCAATATGTTCAGACTATAGTCAATCTGTTAAACGTATCTCACATAGGTCAAAACTGAAGGGAACAGTTTCCACAAGTGGGTGGGTGGCCAATCTCTCTCTGCAGGGGACTTCCATTCCTAACAGGTCATAGGGCAACCCATTCCCTGTTGTTCCAGCCCCTGTGCCTTACTGTGTAGACAACATATTTTTCATGCTTCTCAAGCCACCTCCAGACATTGGACCTTGTCCGTCCACTGTCTGGGGGTGGCACTGGCAACCTCCGTCTTGTTGTCCTGCGTGGCATGGCACCAGCGCCGGCATCACAGTACCCTCTCTCCCTGTGGCAGACATCCGCTGCTACCTGCTGATGCCCACTGTTTGTGCCTGACTGATGCCCACCACCCACACACCCACCCACACGTCAGTGAGCTCGCTCTAACGGATAGAGCCTTAAGTTGTTTGTCCTCAAAGTAAAAAAAAAAAGTTTACAAACGTGGCAGAAGCACTTCCTGTGCCCGTCGGCTCTGGCTCCTCATCCACCACCGAAGGTTCAGCAGCAGCAAGAGGAACCTCTTCCTCCACCACCACCACCACCAGCTCTGCCACCTTGGCCTTCCCCCAGGCCTGGCGTTTAATGGTGGTGGTCACCTTCTTCTCCATTTTTTAAATTTTTTTTTTTTTTAAACAGACACAGCCAACAGCACCCACCAACACTCACCAACCAGCCAAACCAAAACCAACAGTCAAACCAACACACCACACAGCCAAAATGCACAAATCAAAACCGAACACCCACCCAGCCACCCACACAAGCTCTGAACGCACTCGAATTTCCTGTTTCCAATGTGATCACAGGATCTCACAATAAAATGCCCGAACCGAACACGGTGAAACCGAACGGGCGAACTGAACCGGACCGAACCCGAACCGCAATCTGTTCTTCAACCTAATAGAGGTGTCAGGTTCTAAGGAGGAGGGGTAGTCCTGAGTTTTTCAGTCTTGCTGCTTTTGTCTGTCCCAGCAGCACATGCTGTGGGAAGCGTGGCTGGGGGGAATGAAGGAGTTGGTTGGGTATCATGAGGTTGGAAGGTGTAAATTTGGTGTATGAGGGAGGGATTTGTGGGTTGGGAGAGGGGGTTATGGGTTTAGGGCACTCAGGGGGCTATTGAAGGGTGGATGTGCCACAACCCCCTGGTGGGAGGGGGGTATGGGCAGGGGTGGAGAATTGTGCCACATCCCACCTGTGAGGGGGGTACAGGCATAGGGGTTTGGGGTGGGTGTGCTGCAACCACCCTGGGAGCGAGGGTATCGGTGGAGTTTTGTGCCTGCCTCCCTGGCCAATTTTTCTCTGGCTTCTTGTGGAGCTGGGGGAGGGGGAATCTCTGCTGAAGGGAGCTGCTGGGGCAGCTGTGAAACCAACTGGGGTTGTGTTGGGCATGGGGCGGTATGGCAGGGGGGAGGAAGAGTCACAATGGGTACAGGGGCAGATGTTTTGGATCTGTTCCCCTGTCATCTTCTTCCCCTGTCTTGGGATATTTGGGGGCTGAGGTCAGTGGAGCCTCTGTGTCACTGGCTCTAAGGGGGTGGGGGCTAGGGTTGAGGGATTCACCCTCGGGGCCAGGAAACTACCACTTTCACACCAAGGAAAATAGGGCGGCTTGCTCTCACGAATGTGGCCCTCTCCGGTAATAATGTCCCTCAGGTTGTAGGGTGGGCTTTCCCTCGTTAATGGAAGGCAACCCTTTTCATCATAGGGACTCTGAGCAAGCCAATTGCCCCAAGGGGAGGGGAAAGGGAACACACTGGAATCTATCACTCGGGGAATTACTCGGGCCCAGGATAGTGCTCTCAAGTGCAGGGAAGGAAGGGTCCAGGATAAGGGGTGCCTGATCCAAGGTCTGAGAGTAGATAGGGTAGGAGGGAGAAAGGGCTCACACTTCACAGGGGAAGGAACTAGGAAGGCAGGAAATGCTAAGGGACACAACACCAAGTTGGGGGAATTCACCAAGGTCTTTTCACAACTCACCCACAAACACTCCAGGGGAATCAAAATGGCCACACCCACTCACCACGCACTCCAGGCACCACGGTTAGGACTCACTCGCTTCCTTTCTCTCTCTCACTCGCTCTCTCTCGCTCTCAAACTGCAACTCTCTGTCAAAGGGATTCAAGGGAAATCCAGGGGCCAGCTTCTCGAGGACTCGATTACCGGCGGGGAGGCCAGGCCCCGCCGGCACTATTTATCCCTCTCCCAGCTCTCTGGGCACATGTGAGTCAGATAGGCCACGCCCCCTTACAGGGCGTGCCTAATCATATGCGCAACGGGGCGGGACTCCAGCCCCGTCGCACGCCGTGCGTTGCTCCACCCCTTCCAGTCTCCCGCGTGTCCCCAGGCCGCCGCCGCAGCGATCCTGCCGGGGCGCCGCCTAACAGTACCCCCCCGTCCAAGCCCCCCCCCCCAGAGAGGTACGAATCCCAGGTTTGGAGGGGTGGCGGAGATGAAACCGCCGTAGGAGGCGGGGGGCATGAACACTAGCAGCAGGTTCCCAAGAACGATCGGCCGGCCCATAACCCTTCCAATCTATTAAATAATAGAGACGAGACCCAAAAAACCGAGAGTCTAATATATCCTGTATTTCGTACTCCTCCTCATCAGGTAGTAGCGTGGGGGGTCCAGGGGTACCTGTTTGAGAGGCATAGGAAGGAGTGATAACTTTCTTAAGGAGAGATACGTGGAATGAGGGGTGGATTTTCATATGGGAGGGTAACCCCACCGTATAAGTCACCTTATTCAATTGACGGGTAATAGGGAAGGGGCCCATGTAAGCGTCATCGAGTTTGGAGGAGGGACGTAAGGAAGGGTAATGTCGTTTTCTTACCCAGACGAGATCTCCTACATTAAAGGAAGGAGCAGGGAGTCTACGCTTATCGGCTGTAGCTTTATACCTGGACCTAGCTTGTTGTAAATGTCGCAGGGCAATTTTTTGGATCTTATGGATCTCTTGCACTACAGCACCAGCAGCAGGGACCATAGTCCGGGGCGCCTCTGGAAGACAAAGCGGGGGATGAAAGCCATAGGACACATAAAAAGGGGAATTACCCAAAGAGGCATTAAGTCCATTGTTATAGGTGAATTCTGCTAGAGGTAGGTGATCCGCCCAATCATCTTGAAGAAAATTGCAAAAACATCGGAGATATTGTTCAATATGTTGGTTGGTTCGTTCAACCTGACCATTTGCTTGGGGATGATAGGCTGTGGTGGGGCTAAGTTTCACACGAATCAGTGAAAAGAGAGCTTTCCAAAATCGGGATATAAATTGGGGTCCCCTATCGGATACAATCTCCTTTGGAAGTCCATGAAGACGGATGATTTCCTTGAAAAGGAGGCGTGCGGTTACAGGGGAAGATGGTAGACCCTTACAGGGAATGAAATGCCCCATTTTAGTAAAATAGTCTACTATCACTAGTATGGTGTCATTACCTTGAGATGGGGGAAGGCCAACGATGAAATCCATGGCAATTTTCTGCCATGGTCCTTTGGATTCAGGAGTCAGTTGAAGTAACCCAACCGGGAGGGTACGTGGGGTCTTTGTACGGGCGCATATCATACATCCAGAGACGTATCGTCTTACATCTTGCCGCAGGGATGGCCACCAAAACGATCGATGAATCAATTCGAAGGTACGCTGGTTACCCGGGTGTCCTGCAAGTGGAGAATCATGATGGGCCCACAGGATGTGGGGTCTCCACCGGGGGGGAATGACAATCTTATTATTATGATAATATAACCCATGTTGGTACGAGTAGTTGGCTTGAGGCGGCTCTTTTGTATTTCCGGCCGTGAGTTGGCTGAAGGAAGGAAGGGTGGCCGCAAAGACCTGAGGGGTTAAGATGGGTTCATGGAGATCAATTTCGTTACCGGAGGGAGTATGGTAGCGGGATAAGGCATCAGCCATTGTATTTTGAGTACCTGGGCGATATTGGATGGAAAACTGAAACCGGGCAAAAAATAAAGCCCATCTTGCGTGTCTAGCGTTGTTGATACGGGCGGACTGGAGATAGGCTAAATTTTTGTGGTCAGTATATACTAAAACTGGATGGGGAGCCCCCTCTAGGAAATGTCTCCAGGCTTCAAATGCGGCCTTTATGGCCAGTAATTCCTTATCAAATATTGGATAGTTACGTTCAGCGGGAGTTAATTGACGTGAGAAGAAGGCGCAGGGCAGGCGATTGCCAGAAGGGAAAGTCACCTGGGTCAATACAGCTCCGATGGCCACATCCGAGGCATCAGCCTCTACTATAAATGGCTGGGTTACATCAGGATGCTGTAATAGTGGAGCCGACATAAAGGCTTGTTTCAAACCGCTAAAGGCACGATCTTGATCCCTGCCCCATAAAAAGGTAACGCCCTTCTTTAAGAGTCCTGTAAGGGGTTTAGTCAGATCAGCGTACCTGGGGATATATTGGCGGTAATAGTTCACGCTTCCCAGAAAGCGCTGCAAGGCTTTCACCGACGTAGGAGCTGGCCACTTATTAATGGCTTCGAGTTTGCTTGGATCCATGTGAATTCCTTGAGCTGAGATAATAAACCCCAGGAAAGGAACAGAAGAAGCATGAAAAACGCATTTTTCCAATTTACAGTACAATTTATGTCGTAATAAGCGGTTCAATACCGTCTGTACGTGTGGAATATGCTCATCTAGGGAGTTCGAGAAAATTAGAATGTCATCAAGATATGCTATGACGTATATATCCAATAGGTCTCGTAAAATATCATTGATAAAATGCTGAAACGTAGCAGGAGCATTTACCAAACCATAGGGCATAACACAATATTCAAAGTGTCCAAACCGCGTACGAAAAGCGGTTTTCCATTCATCCCCCTCCTTGATTCTAACCAGGTTGTAGGCGCCCCGGAGGTCGAGCTTTGTGAAAATTTGGGCACCTTGTAACTTTCCCAAAAGTTCGGGGATAAGGGGAAGGGGGTATCTGTTCTTAACAGTAATGAGGTTTAGACCCCTATAATCAATACAAGGGCGAAGATCGCCCTCCTTCTTAGGTACAAAGAAAAGGGGGGCCCCCGCAGGGGAAGTGGAGTGGCGAATGAAACCTTTTGCTAAATTCTCCTTAATGTAGGTTCTGAGAGTCTCGGTCTCACTAGGGGATAAATTATAAATCCGTCCGTGAGGGGGTTCCTTGTCGGGGATGAGGTCTATGGGACAATCATATGGGCGATGGGGAGGAAGTTCTGCGGCTTCGCATTTACTAAATACCGCCGAAAGATGGCGGTAGGGGAACGGTATTTGATGGAGGGCTTGGGGGGTTGTTGTTAAGGCCGCAGATACCGATGATAAGGGTGAGGGGATCAAGTGCGAGGTGCATAAGGGAGAAGGAAATAGAAGCGTCTTTGAAACCCAGTTAATATTAGGGTTGTGAACAGATAACCATGGGTATCCTAATACAAGAGGGAATAGGGGGGAAGCAATTATATCAAATGTCAATATCTCCTTATGGGATCCATATACACATTGAATTGGGGAGGAACGAGTTAGGATAGGGCCAGAAGATAGGGGGGACCCATCAATGGTCTGGACTACCTCTATAGAGGGTCTAGATCGAAGGGGAACTCCCTGCGTCCGGGCAAATGAGGAATCCATAAAGTTTCCTGATGCCCCGGAATCCACCAGGGCCCAAACTATAAGGGATTTACTCCTGGTCCATTGAAGGGAAAGAGGTATACGGAGCTGAGGGATGAATGCCTTTGAGGTTCCGAAGTGTAACACGGGGGCAACTGTCTTTACCGGGAGGTTCCCCCCAACTCCCGGTCCTTGGCGTTTCCCGAAGGCCCACCCCGGAATGGCCTAGCGGGACAGTCTCGGGAGAAATGAGTATTAGCTCCGCAGTAAAAGCAGAGACGCAACCGGCGTCGCCGCTCCTTTTCCTCAGGAGAGAGGGGGCCCCTTACTGCCCCAATTTGCATAGGCTCAGGTTCATCAGTAGGTCTAGGTACAGGGGTTGAAACAAACGGTCCCCTTGATACCCAACTTCCCCTACCCTGATCCCTCCGTCTCTCGCGCCTCCGCTCGGTCAGACGTTCATCAATTTGGAGGGAAACATTAACCATCTCCTCCAACGTTTCTGGGGAGGTGGTAAAACATGCCAACTGATCTTTAATGTCGTCATTCAGGCCCTGACGAAACATTACTCGCAATGCTGCGTCACTCCAGCCAAGGTCAAAAACAAGTTTCCTAAATTGCGTGATATAATCTAAGAGAGGAGTACGTCCTTGGCGTAAGTGCAAAATAGCCTGTTCTGCATCCCTTTTCCTATGAGGGTAATCAAATAGGAAGAGAAACTGCTGCAAAAACCCTGAGTAGTCATGCAGCAGTTTATCATCAGTGGCAAGGAGGGGGGTAGCCCAATCTAGGGCTGTACCCCCTAATAGGCCCACAATATAGGCTATCTTAGCCTGATCTGTATTATAAGTCAGGGGTTGTGCCTGAAAAGTCAATTTACATAGGGCCAAAAACCCCTGACATGCCTTTCGATCTCCATAAAATTTATCAGGGCGGGGTGCTTTAGGTTCCCGTGGAAAAAGAGCAAGGGGAAAAGAAGGAGGAGGCATGGGACCTGAAGCCCCCATAGGGCTATCTCCCTCCTCCATTGCAGTTGCTCCCCGCTCCTGTTGGAGGATTTGGCACCGGGCCCTTAATTCCTTATTTTCCTCCCGGAGATCTTGTACCTCCATAGTGAGGGATTGAACCGAGTGTATGAGATCTTTAATTTGTTTTTCAGAGGCCATTCTTAAGGGTACAAAAGGATGCCTCTTGAACAAGAGGGGTGCCGGTAATTCTGTCACTGGCTCTAAGGGGGTGGGGGCTAGGGTTGAGGGATTCACCCTCGGGGCCAGGAAACTACCACTTTCACACCAAGGAAAATAGGGCGGCTTGCTCTCACGAATGTGGCCCTCTCCGGTAATAATGTCCCTCAGGTTGTAGGGTGGGCTTTCCCTCGTTAATGGAAGGCAACCCTTTTCATCATAGGGACTCTGAGCAAGCCAATTGCCCCAAGGGGAGGGGAAAGGGAACACACTGGAATCTATCACTCGGGGAATTACTCGGGCCCAGGATAGTGCTCTCAAGTGCAGGGAAGGAAGGGTCCAGGATAAGGGGTGCCTGATCCAAGGTCTGAGAGTAGATAGGGTAGGAGGGAGAAAGGACTCACACTTCACAGGGGAAGGAACTAGGAAGGCAGGAAATGCTAAGGGACACAACACCAAGTTGGGGGAATTCACCAAGGTCTTTTCACAACTCACCCACAAACACTCCAGGGGAATCAAAATGGCCACACCCACTCACCACGCACTCCAGGCACCACGGTAAGGACTCACTCGCTTCCTTTCTCTCTCTCACTCGCTCTCTCTCGTTCTCAAACTGCAACTCTCTGTCAAAGGGATTCAAGGGAAATCCAGGGGCCAGCTTCTCGAGGACTCGATTACCGGCGGGGAGGCCAGGCCCCGCCGGCACTATTTATCCCTCTCCCAGCTCTCTGGGCACATGTGAGTCAGATAGGCCACGCCCCCTTACAGGGCGTGCCTAATCATATGCGCAACGGGGCGGGACTCCAGCCCCGTCGCACGCCGTGCGTTGCTCCACCCCTTCCAGTCTCCCGCGTGTCCCCAGGCCGCCGCCGCAGCGATCCTGCCGGGGCGCCGCCTAACACTCTGATCTAGCACTGACACTCAGGGCTGTCCCAAGACATTCTGCTGCTCTAGGCGAAGACAAAATTTGGTGCCCCCCTCCCCCTGGTGCTACACTACTGACAGTAAAGCACTACGTACAGCTAGTTGTGCTATAGAAATGATAAGTCATAGTAGATTTGCGTGTGTTTCATTTATTGCTTTAATGTTATTTTAGTATTTTTATATGGAATTTTATTGTACGCTGCCCTAAGCTGCCTTGGGCAGAAGGAGGGCGAGATATTAAATATTGCAATAAATAAATAAACTTAATCTTTAAGATAATCAGCACAGGCAGGGTTGCCATACCTCCTCCTTTGATCCAGGATGCTTATGAAAAATGCTTGGTGCAGGGGGCCCTGCACCATATATTTTTCATAAGTGTCCTGTATTAAAGGGTAGGCATGACAAACCTAAGCGCAGGGGATGGGGCAGGAAAGTCATTAAAGAAAGTCATATAAGCCATCCAGGGTTTTTTTTGGCTTTTGTTTCCAACTCTGAAATGGCTTCTCCCTTCACTCACATCTCTCTCAAAAATGGAGGGGTTGGGCAGAGGAGTGAAATTCCAGTGAAATCTTAGCTGGCTCAAGAAAAGAGAGGGTGGGGAGGGCAATTTGTAAGCCATCAGAGAGGACAATAGATTGAATTCTCCAACCTACAAGACCTAAACTAGTTTCTCTAAGCAAGCTCTGAACATCCCCTCCTGCATGACACTTTGGAGAGCGGAGACCTTCTATGGGGAAAAGATCTCAAGCTCAGGTGGCCAATGTGACCCAGAGCCAGAGCATTTTTATGTAGCTCCCTTTCCAGTCCCTGGCCCCTGGATCCACTTCCTACCCCCAAGCCCTGAAGGGCAAATCTCAGGATAAGGAAGCAGAGATGAGCGCCTGCAGACAAGGACAGGGGACAGATCCATGATCTTGTCCTTCCTTTTCTCATGTACACCCCTGCTTCAGTTGTATTCTATGCACCCCTAAAAGCTTGAATAGATTTCCAAAGTGGCACCTAGAAGGGTGCCACTTTCTACCAGAAAACTTAGAAAACTACCAGAAAACTCAGAAACTAAAAACTTAATTAGCTCACCTGATATCTCAGCACAGATTAATTTATTAGAGAATGTTAAGTTGGAAGTACATCGGTGATAGGAAAGAGGTCCAGGGGGACCAGAGAATGCGAACTAATACATTGTTGGCAGATGTGAGTCTTCAATAGTCCGTACAGAGATTGGTGTGATTCATTCGACTCCTCATGGTGGAGAAAAGTTACAGTAGTAAAGCATGCATTAACAGGGAGATCAAAACAACCCGGGTCACGGTTACATAGCATGAAGTAGGCCCTGGCAGGCAGACAGAGTTAACAGATGTAACATGCACCCACGGTTATATGGGGGTGGGGGAAGAGAATGTTCATTGGGAAAAGTTCATATTGAGTCCGTGAGGGTCTTCTGCTGCAGGTCTCGCTCGCTGTTGTCACCATCAACTCTTGGCACGGCGTCTCCCCTGGTGGTCCATTGTCCTTGTCCGCAGATGGTGTCTGCTGTTTGTCTGTGATCCAGGCGAGGTGCCTAGCATCGCCCGGCGAAGGAAGCAGGCAGGGAGATGGCAGACCGGCTGCTCGAGTCCGTCACGGTGTTCTTCCTTGAGCTTCTGGGGCGGTCGCACAGGAGGAGGTTTTTTACTTCTCCTCTGGGACCTGCTATAAGGGGCACCCCCCGGGGAACTCTTCGGTGGCTGCGGGACTCCTGCAAACAGAGCAGATGGGGGCTGTGGGACACAGACAGCCCCCCCCTGCACAAACATACCTGCCCCCCTCCCTGGAAGGGGGATCAGATGCATGCTTGCCCAAAAGCCGCCGCAAATGGAGCGGCAGGAAGAACCACCCCCCGCTGCCATGTCAGACGCAGAGGCGGGGCCAGCGCCTCTGCGGCGTTCCTTGTGAATCCGGGCGCAGCGAGGGGCCGTGGCCTCTGCTATATACACCGGTGCTGCAGGGCAGACAGTGCCAGTGATCCGTACATGACTGGCCCCCCTGGAGAGAGAAAGAGAAAGCGAACAAGCTAAGTGTTTGAATCCTTGTCTGTTGAATGAGACTGTTAAACCCTGTGTATCTTCGAAGCCTCTGTCTGTGTGTGTGTGTGCATGTTCCCGTTCCCCCCTGACCTAATCCCGTGGTGCGTGGGTGAGTGCGTGGGACCTTGGCTCTGAGCGTATCTGCCTTTCCCTTCCTCCCTGGGGATCCCTTCCCCTCTCCATTTCCTGGTGTGGAAAAGTCTTCCTGCCCTTCTATTCCTGGACCCTATCCCTGTGAAGCCCCTCACCTCCAGCACTCGCCTTCCCCCCTCCCATCTGGGATGCGTGGGTGTGATTGGTGGGTGGTGGAAAGGTGGAACCCTCCTGCACAGGTTGCTCGGCACCCCATGATGAGATGGGCCTGAACTCCTAGGAGATATTACAGGCAAATACACTATCCTGATGGGCATTCCCCTTCCCAGGGGTGAGCGAGTGAGCCTTGCAGATTGGGTAGTATCCCTCCTGGGTGAGTGTGTGAAGACCCTGAAGGGCCCGGGCCCCTCCTGTCTTGAGTCCCCTCTGGACCCTCCTCCCATGACACCTGCCTCCCTTCATCATGGGTACCTGGAGCGGGGAAAAAAGAGGGAAGAGAGGGGGAGAAGAAGGGAAGAATGGCGGGGCATCACCCCGTGGAGGAAGCAGGCAGGGAGATAGCAGGCCGGCTGCTCGGGTCTGTCACGGTGTTCTTCCTCGAACTTCTGGGACGGTTGCACAGGAGGAGGTTTTGGCTGCTCCTCTGGGACCTGCCTCCCATCGTCGTGAATACCTGGAGCGGGGAGAAAAGAGGGGGGAGAGGGGGGGAAGATTGGGGGGGGCTGTCAAGCCCGTTAGGTGATGAGGCTGGAGATGATCTTTCAGCCGGGGACTCCTTCTGTCTGGGCAGTGGGGGGTGGCTTTGTTGTGGCCTCCTCTGTGAACTGGTGGTGCCCGACGATGTGCTTAACATATATGCCTTGTGACCAGCGGATAGTGTCCAAGACCATCAGTTTGCAAATCAGCCCAGCGTACCGTCAGCCCACACCGCACGCTCTCAGGGTGTCCTCAGGGTGTCCTCTCAGGGTGTCCTTGTCCTCAATGATACATGGAGCAGAGGGAAGAAAGGGGGATGGGGAAAGAAGAGGGGAAGAATTAGGGGAGGGGGCTGTCGAGCCCATTAGGTGATGAGGCTGGAGATGATCTTTCAGCCGGGAACTCCTTGTCTGGGCAGCGGGGGGTGATGTTGTTGTGGCCTCCTCTATGTACTGGCGGTGCCCGACGATGTGCTCAACGTATATGTCTCGGGACCAGCGGATAGTGTCCGAGACCATCAGTTTGCGCATCAACCTGGCGTACCGTCAGCCCATCCCACACGCTCTCAGGGTGTCTTCGTTGGCGGGGTCCCAGGCTCCCAGCACTCCATCAATGAGCATGTCTACCTTCACCTGCGTGTTCACGCAGGACGTTGACCAGCAGCGAGTACTTCTGCAGCTTCCTCTCGCGGGCTTCCCTCAGGGCCTGGCTCCAGTTCTCAAAGGGGATCGTCATGTCCACGATGGTGATAGCCTTCATTTCCTCGTTACGAATGACGATGTCTTGGCGGAGTTGGCTGTCGGCCTCTGGGATGGTGCGGTTCACGGTCACCGTGCCTCGAGACGCCGGGATGGCCTTGCAAAGTCTGTCCTGGACCGTGTTGTGTCTTAGCTGCCAGGCCCTGGAGTGGACCTTGCAGCTGCAGAGCACATGCGGCAGGGTTTCGTTTGCATAGCCACCAGCATCTCTTGTCGCAGTTACTCTGGCGGACGGCTCTGTTGAGCAGTTGAGGCGGGCTCGGTGGATGAACCTCCAGTTGGCAAAGCGGGTGAAGCTGCCATTCGAGAAGAAGTGGTTGCTGGCGTCCCACTTCGATGTGACCTCAAAGACTTTACCCTGATCTGGCTTCTTCTTGAGGTCAGCCAAGTACTTGGCCCGGATGAGGTCTCTCGTGTCCAGTTTCTTGGCGTCTTCCATGATGCTGGCGATTGTCTCGGCCGGCGTCTGTCTCACTCGGTGCCCTGTGGGGATGTCCAGGTGGGTGTAGGCATCTCTGTCGGTCAGGTGGGCCATCGCTTTGCTCTGTATGACGAAGGAGCTGGGCAAGATGGTGTTCTTTTTGCGGTCATCGATGTGGAGAGAGGCACATTTCTTTGCACTGAAATGGAGCCCCATCCACATGGCAGCTGTGGAGGCAGTGTCAAGCAAGGTCCTGAGGTGGTCGAGATCCTTTGCCACTAGGACCAGGTCATTGGTGTAGGTCAGGACGAAAACGTTCCTTTCAAAGAGGTTGAAGCCGCCCGGGCTCTGCACGATGGACCTGATCAGGGGCTCCATAGCGAGGTTAAAGATGATGGGGCTGAGAGGGCAGCCCTGCTTGACTCCGGCACAGATGGGGATGGCCTGAGTCTCTCCTTCGGTGGCGCGGATGGTGGTGGTGCAGCCCCAGTAGATCTCCTGCATCAGCTCCAAGAGCTGGTCAGGCATGCCGAGGTCCTGGAGGGTGGCAAAGATGTGACTGTGGGGCATTGATCCGAAGGCATGGACAGGTCGAGCCATGCATCGCACACTGTAGATGGGATATCCTGGTGACGTCTAGGACGCTCTGGAGGACAAAGTTGTGCTCGTAGCACCCTTCACTACTCATGAAGCCCTTCTGGTGCTGGCTGACTGCACCTCCTCTGACCGCCCAGTCTGTGATCCGGGCTGCCAAGCAGCCGGCGTACAGCTTGTACATGGTGGAGCATAGCGAGATGGGCCTACAGTTGCTGGGGTCATCGGGGTCGCCTTTCTTGTAGACAAGGACCATCATAGCCGTCTTCCAGGTGCTTGGGGTGTGGTGGAAGAGTCTTCAGCGGTCAAAGAGAGTGGCCAGTACCAAGCATCCCGGGTCTCACTTGTTCAGGAGGTCGTATCTGATCCCGTCTTTGCCCGGTGCGGTGTTCTTGGTCCTCCTGAGCCGAGCGTCCACTTCCTCTGGTGAAAAGGTGCCATCCAGGGCTTCATGGGGGGGGGGGGCGGCGGACTGCAGGTGAGGGACGGTCTCAGGCCTCAGTCGGTTCATCGGTACCTCTCGGTCGAAAATGTCACTGAAGTACTGAAAGAGGCGGTCATCAGGGATTTGGCAGAATGTGGCGGGCCCCTCCAGGATCTCTCTAATGGCCTTGGGTTTGCTGTGTTGGTAGAGCTTTTGGATCTGGAAGGCTGCTGCTGGGTTGTATTCTTGGCGGCCGGCGCCTCGCCACCGTCCCTGTTGGGGTCATGCGGTGTCACGGTTGGTTCTGTGGGTGACAGGCTGGTCTCGGCAGTGCTGGTCCTTTGGGCAGGCTGTGGCAGACAGCTCCTCCATGAGCCTTCTGACCGTCGCTTCAAAGTCCTCAAAGGATTCGGGTTCCTTGAGCGCTGCTATCCAGACGGACTGCCAGCCCGTGGCTTCCCTGGCTTCTCCCCGGTGTGCATCACCCATGCCCAGGTCCTGTGAGTCCAGGGGGTCATCTATCACTGTGATATCCGGGGTCCTGATGTCCGGGGCCTCTGGATCTGGTGTTCACTGAGCGGTGGGTGGAGTGGCAGTTGCACCGGCCACCAGTGGGCTGGGGCAGATGGGCTCAATTTGTCGGGGGGCTCCCTGCTCCATCTTTGGCGTTTAGGGCATGGGTACCAAGGGATCAGGTAGAGCAGTAGCAGTGGTCCTATCTGGTGACGGAGGCCCCAGTGGGCGGGATTGGGTATGTTCAACCTGGGGAGAGGCTACAGGGAGGGAGGGAGTGGCGCAGGGTGGGGATGTGGCTAGGGGGTGGGGCACAGGGTTGGTGGGCAGGGGTCGGAGGCTGGGGCCCCAGACGAGCTGAGGACCTCCCTGCCGGGCGAGGGGGGTTCCCTGGGATGGTGGCCCCAGTCTCCAACCTGCCCAGACGGGGTTGGTGGGCAGGGGTCGGAGGTTGGGGCCCTGACTGAGCCGAGGGCTTCCTCACCAGGTGAGGAGGGTTCCTTGGGGCGGTGGCCCCAGCCTCCAACATACCCGGGCAGGTCATCTTATGGGGCTCCATCTGCTTCAGGTTCTCAAAGTCTGCCCGGCAGAAGGCACAGCAGTATTTTAGGCTGCACAGGTGATACTTCTTGAGATGCTCATTGAGGTCTCCGTGCCAGATGAAGCTCCGTGTCGGGGGGCAGATAGGGCAGATGGCGGACTCCTTGAAGGGGCAGGGAAGGATGACGCAGCCTGGGTGGGAGAATGGCAAATGTCCTTCACCCAGGGAAGAACCCAGGATGACATAGCCCTCTGGGATGTGCCTAGCCATGGAGGGTGCTGGGGGTGTAGCCTGCACCCTAACAGCTCCGGGAGGAGTCTGTTTCAGGAAGGCAGACCAGCACCCTGGGGCTCCCATCAGCTTGCTAGTGTCTGGGGGTATCCCACAGCGTAAGATGGAGCTTGTGGGGGAGCGCCTTACCAGAGGACCCTTAGAGATCTTTCCCCCTTGGTGGAGGTCCCCTGAAACCAGAGACACACTGTCCCTAGTTTCTGGCAGAGCTGTTCCAGAGGGAGGGGGAAGAATTAGGGGGGGAGCATCGCCCGGTGGAGGAAGCAGGCAGGGCGATGGCAGGCCGGCTGCTCAGGTCCGCCATGGTGTTCCTCCTTGAACTTCTGGGGTGGTCGCACCGGAGAAGGTTTTGGCTGCTCCTCTGGGACCTGCCTCCCTTCATCATTGATACCTGGAGCGGGGAATAAGAGAGGGAAGAAAGGGAGAGGGGGAGGAGAGGGGGAAGTATTGGGGGGGGCTGTCCTCAGGGTGTCCTCTCAGGGTGTCCTCGTCCTCGCCGATACCTGGAGCGGGAATAAAAGAGGGAAGGAAGGGAGGGGGGAGAAGAGGGGAAGAATTAGGGGAGGGGGCTGTCGAGCCCGTTAGGTGATGAGGCTGGAGATGATCTTTCAGCCAGGGACTCCTTCTGTCTGGGCAGCGGGGTGTGGCCTCCTCTGTGTACTGGCGGTGTCCGACGATGTGCTCAACGTATATGTCTTGGGACCAGCGGATAGTGTCCGAGACCATCAGTTTGCGCATCAACTTGGCGTAACGTTGGCCCACCCCGCAAGCTCTCAGGGTGCCTTCATTGGCGGGGTCCCAGGCTCCCAGCACTTCGACAATGAGTGTGTCTACCTTCACCTCGTAGCCGTGTTCACGCAGGACATTTACCAGCGGCGAGTACTTCTGCAGCTTCCTCTCGTAGGCTTCCCTCAGGGCCTGGCTCTGGTTCTTGAAGGGGATCATCACATTCACAATGGTGATAGCCTTCGTTTCCTCGTTATGAATGACGATGTCTGGGCGGAGTTGGCTGTCGGCCTCCGGGATGGTGTGGTTCACGGTCACCGTACCTCGAGACGCCGGGATGGCCTTGCAAAGTCTGATAAGAAAAGATAAGAACTGATAAGAAAAGATTGACAGTTTAGAGAATGTTTGCATCACTTTAAGTAGCTTAGTGGACCAGTATATATTGGAGATCAAGTAGATCATGTTCGTAGACTGAGCGAGGACATACGAGAGGACATTAAATTAATTTATTAGAGAATGTTAAGTTGGAAGTACATTGGTGATAGGAAGCCGAGAAGAGATTCTACACTACCAATAATACTACTTACTCAAAACCAGCAAGATCTTAGCAATGGGATCTTAATTCACCCTCACATAAACACATACCTATATAGGCTGATGTCATGGTAGCCTCTTGCCCCATAAAAGATTATGGCTCATATTGTGCAACTCCAATATTAAGAAATCTGCCCTCTCAGCAAACAAGCACCCTCCTTGTCAGAAAAGGTAAGAGTCATGTCTACACAGTTCTTAATGGAGCCTAATCTTTTCTACCCACTCTGACTGAATAAAATATTTCTGGAATCCTGTGCATCCCAATAGATAGAAAACACAGATACAAAGCAAGAAACCTAATGGAAGCCTCCTGGGTTTTTTTTAAACCTCATCCCCCAAAATCCACCATCTAACCACAGATCAGATCCATACACTGATTGTGCACAAGAAATCACAAGTCAGTTACAGTAACTCCACCAAGACCCAGCCTGGGGAGGCAGGAAAGCAAAAAAGAAAAACCGAGGGAAGGAGGAGAGAGAAAGCAGGTGACAGAGAGAGTGGGAGAGGTGAAGGAAGGAATGAGAGGGAAAGCCAGGAATGAGCGAGCCAGAGAAGCAGGAGGAGGGATGCCCAGGGGCCAAGCCAATGCACTCACATAGCGTTTCAAATTTCTTCTCCAGTGGCAACTTTCAGAGCCAGCCTGAACAAACCACTTCCCCACCGCTCATGGCCACGGCACCTTCACATGCTCAGGGGATTCCTCCTTATTAGGCGGCAGTGGCAGCAGCAGCACGACCGGCCAGGCCAGACAGCCCCAGAGAGACACAACAGGTCAGGAGCACCACCCCTGCTCCACCAGGGGAAGGGAAGAGCCTCTTCCTTCCCCCAGAGCCAGAGAAGGAGGACTCCGCCTCCTCCAGCTCTGAGGGAAGGGAAGAGGCTCTTCCCTTCCCCCAACAGGAAAGTTCCTGTTGGAGGGGCAAGGGGTGCCGCCCTCTGCTCCCCCCCAATCTGCCGCTCTAGGCGGCTGCCTAGGTCTGCCTAGTGGCAGGGATGGCCTTGCTGACACTGCTTAATGCAAGGTCAGTGGCCAATAAAACATCTACCATCCATTATCTCATTCAGGATGAGGCCACTGAACTTGTACGTATTACCAACACCTGGCTGGATGAGGCTTCTGGGCCTGTGTTGGCACAGATGGTGCTGGCTGGGTACTCAGTGCAGCACTGGCCTCTGAGTGGAAGCCAGTGGGGGTGGAGTGGTAGTGATCTGTAAAGACCAACCTGGTTTTTCAAAGGTAAACTAAACTTCAGTCAGTCCATCTTAGCCCAGTATTGTCACAACCTGATACAGCAGCAGGGGTTTCAAATTTGGGTCCAAATCCGGCTTTACCATGGTCTCCGGCAGAGGCCATCCTGGCATGCTACCTGAGACCCCCCCCAAGCCACCAGCAGAGGCCTCCCCCAGATGTGCTACCAGAGATCCTGAAGTGGAGATGCTGGGGATTGAACCTGGGACCTTGTACATGCAAAACACGCACTCTTACCACTTGAGCTATGCCCCCCCTGTGTTTGACTTACCCAACATGGAGTGTGTCCATCTCGTGTTCAGGGACCGGGATAGATTGGGAATTCAGTTAGTGTACCGACCACCCCACTGCATGGGTGACTCCTTGATTGCTCTAGCTGAGCTGGTCTCAGGGGTGGTGTTGAGGTCACCCAGACTTATTGTCTTGAGTGATTTCAACATACACGCTGAGGCCAGCCTTTCGGGGTAGAACAGAAGTTCATGGCCACCATGGCAAGCATGGGCCTATCCCAGTTAATATCTGGCTGGACACACATTGGATCTTATGTTCTGCACTGGCCTGGAAATGGGGGTTCTGGTTATTGGGGGTGTCATTATGACAACATTGTCATGGTTGGACCATTACCTTCTGAGGGCCCAGATACCCACCCTCCTTTGTCCCCATCAGGGTAACTGACCAATTTGGATGGTCCACCCCCGGAGACAGATGGATGCAATCGGAATCTAGAACTCTCTGAAGGATTTACCCGCTGATTTCAACAGTCTCCCTGTCGATGCCTCGGTTGATCTGCAGTATGACATTTTAACCTGGGCTATTGACACGGTGGCACCCAGGCATCTGCTGCTTCCATGGCGGTAGCACAGGTCTCCCTGGTATACAGAGGACCTGAGGCTGCTAAAGCGAGAGGGATGAAGGTAGGCAGTTAGAGCACAGGTGGAGCTTGACTCGTGCCAAAGCCAACTGACTGTAGCATAGAGTGTTCTTAAGGGATTATGCTATGGCTGTGATGGTAGCAAAGAAAGCTTTCCTCACTACCACCATAGCATCTGCAAAGTGCCGCCCAGTGGAGCTCTTCCAGGTGGTGAACAGCTTATTAAATCCTAGTTGTCTCTGTCTGGAGTTAGAGGTGTTAGTGCCCACCGTGATGAGTTTGTCACCTGTTTTGCAGCTAAAGTTGCTTGTATTTGGCTTGACTTGCATGCTGCTACTTTGGGTGCAAGGTCAGAGTTTGGGGTTGGGGAGGCCCGGTCTTTTCTGATTTATCTGGATCAGCTTCAATTAATCTTGCCCACCGATGTGGACGATGTGCTTGGAGGGGTGTGGCTGACCAGTTGTGGATTAGATCCATGCCTATCCTGGCTGGTGAAAGTCAGCCGGGAGACACTGGGGGCGTTGCTGGCTGAGGTTGTCGATGTCTTCCTTTAGCAGGGCAGGGTGTCTGAAGGACTTAAAACTGCAGTCATCTGTCCCCTGCTCAAGAAACCATCTCTTGATGTTGACATCCTGCCAGCTACTGCCCTGTCTTCCCTTTTTAGGGAAGCTTATTGAATAGGTGGTTGCCTTGCAGCTCCAGGTGCATATTGATGCTATTGGATTCCTGGACCTATGTCAGTCATCTTTTCATCCTGGGCATAGCACTGAGACTGCTCTTATGGCCTTGGTTGATGATCTCCTCTTGGAAATTGGTAGGAGAAATTGTACTCTGTTGATTTTGTTAGATTTGTTGGTGGCCTTGGATACTCTTGATCATGGGGTGGTGTTGACACCGCTGTGAGACTTGGCCCAGGTGCACGGGACTGCAGTTGATGCAGAACGCAGCGGCCCACCTTCTGTCAGGGACGGGTCACCGGGAGCATGTTACATTGGTGCTCTAGAGTCTGCACTGACTGCGAATTCTGGGTACAATTCAAGGTGCTGGTTTTAACCTATAAAACCCTAAATGACTTTGGTTCCAGCTATCTGAAAGACTGCCTCCTCCCTCATGTCCCCTCGCAGCCCCAGAGGTCAGCTGGGGGCATCCTCTTGCAGGTGCCATCTTTTTGAGATGTTTTTACAATGAGGGCACGGAGGTGTTCTCGGTGGCTACCCCATGATTATGGCACTCCCTCGCCTTGGGGATCCACCTAAGCACGAGCCTGTTCGTCTTCTGGAAACAATGTAAAACCTTTTTATTTGGCCAGGCATTTGGCAGGTAGGGATATGGTGGGATGGGATTGGGTGGGAGTTGTAGGGGGGTTGAGTGAGGTGTTAAAGGGATAGAGAGAGAGACAGCATATACATTTGAATAAATCAATAAGATAAATAGATTTGGGTGTTGTGTACTGATGACAACGTACCCCAAATCTATGCATGATCTTGCCCAGAGGCCTTAGGTATACATTGAGTAGGAGGGGAAACAAGATGGAACCCTGTGAGACTCCACAAGAGGGGGCAGGAGGAGGATGAATAACCTATCACCACCTGTGACCATCTTTCTACCTTCCTCCAGAGATATCTGGGTAGAACTGAATAGAATCTTCTCTTTTTGGCGCTGGGGGATGAGGACCCTCAAACTACTAGTGCTGTTGCCCAGTTTCTCATGGCAGCCTTGAGTCACCATGTATTGTTCTTAAAGTTTAGGCAACCTCTCGATCACGAGTGAGGGATTGTGTAGTGTTGATATTTTTATTTGTAATGATAGTGTCCTTTGTTTGATTTCCCAGAGGGTGCAGGGGAGGCATGTGGTTTATTGTACTCCCTTCTCTTGGGAGATTCTTTGTCTGTATGTTCTGTTTGTTTATTTATCTGTTTGATTTGGCTTCGGCTGCAAATAAATATTATTATTTTATAACAATTTACGTTTTGTAGTTTGCATACACATTTCCAGCTGTAACATCTTTGTTTTCCATCCAGTTTGGATGCCATTTGGACAGATTATTCCCCTAACCAAAGGGATCATCCCTGCCAGATTTCAGAAAGATTGGATAAAGGTCCCAGTTTTATAAGAAATTTAGGTGTAATGATTTGAACAGAAGTTTCAAATCTCCTTAAATCACTTTCAGGTATTGCTTCTGTTTAAATTATAGAGGTTTTACTTGATGCAGGGATCTGCTTTTTTGGAGCACTTGTAGAGAAGGTGAAGATGACAGGAGGAGGTGGGCAGAGCAGAGGGAGGATCAGGTGCCAGAGGCGCTGGCACAGACTTCAGTCATTGGCACCCCAAAGTGTGGGGCATCAATAGGGGAGAGTAGGTGCAAAGTTACTTCATGAGCACTTGCAGTGAGGCTGCAGACTGCAGTACACACAGTCACACACACAGAGCACTGAGCCAGCCTATGTTAGAGGTGGGACCCTGGGCCCATTACCGGCTACAGGATTTACCAGTTACCGGTTCTTTAAGAACCGGATTCCCGGATTAAATCCGGTATACTGGTACCGGTTTTATTTCATTGAGTTCAATGGGGCACTGTGTCCCCATTGAAATCAATGAAATAAATTAATTCCTCCCCCCTCCCCCTCCCAGGCTGCGCGGGTGGAAGGGGGGACACCCCCCACCCACCCTGCCCAGCCTGGATTTTTGTTTAAAAAAAGACTCAGAGGCGAGCCCACCCCCCAGCACCAGCGGCCGCAGCGTCCCCGCAGCCGCCGGTAAGTATGACCCGATCCCTGGGGGGGGTGTTTAACACCCCCCCAACCCCCCAGGGATCACCCCTACTAAAGTTCAGTGCTTGCTTACCTTGCGGAGCTCCGGGTGCGGCGGCGGCGGGCGGTCCGGCGGCCTCAGCGCCGGCTGTGGCTGCCGGCGTCAGAGACGCTCTAGGCCTTCCGGGGAACTTCCGGGTTTCCCCGGAAGGCCTAGAGCGTCTCTGACGCCGGCAGCCACAGCCGGCGCTGAGGCCGCCGGACCGCCCGCCGCCGCCGCAGCCGGAGCTCCGCAAGGTAAGCAAGCACTGAACTTTAGTAGGGGTGATCCCTGGGGGGTTGGGGGGGTGTTAAACACCCCCCCCAGGGATCGGGTCATACTTACCGGCGGCTGCGGGGACGCCGCGGCCGCTGGTGCTGGGGGGTGGGCTCGCCTCTGAGTCTTTTTTTAAACAAAAATCCAGGCTGGGCAGGGTGGGTGGGGGGTGTCCCCCCTTCCACCCGCGCAGCCTGGACTCGGGGAGGGTTTGTTTTTTTTAACTTTTTTGGTGGGGCTTTAAGTTTTTACATTGCAGCCATTTTTAAATGACTGCAATGTAAAAAAATCCGGTACCCGGAATCTGGTAACTGGACCGGATTGACCGGGTTGAATCCGATAATGCCGGTACGCCCGGTACCGGCATTATCGGATTCCGGATTTACCGGTTTTCCCGCCCCTACTATGAACCACACAAGATCTAGTCATAGTGGGGCCTGTGCAGCTTGGCAGAAGATGATATTTGCTCCCCAATGCCCACTCCCAAGCCTCCCTGATTTCAATGATTGGGTACTGGCAAGTTGGAAGCCTGAACAGCATCTCCAGTGAATGAGCCTTTCATTCCAGGAATTCTCTTATGCTTATCACAGTGGTACAAGATGTGTTTGTGATACCAATTGGCCAGCAGAAATGTAAATCATAAATCCTCATTCTGTGCTGATCCCAGCACAGTTGCTGGGAAGTAACAAGCATCTGTTTAGGAAAGAGCCAACAAGACATTCTCTTATGTCCTCTGTCACAGTGCTGCAGGATGTGTTTGGGATGCCAATTGGCCAATCTGGATGTATCATTCATGTCTCTTGATTGCTGGGCTGCTTCTCCCCTCTGCCCTTGCAGTCTGAAGTCCTAGTAATGTCCTGAAATTTTCGATTTTGTCCCAAAATTTTCAGGACTAGTATTTGCACTTCTGTTAAAATGATAAAGGTTCAATTGCTTATAAAATCAGGACCTTTACCCAACTTTCTAAAATTTGGCAGGGGTGACCCTTGGGTGAGGGATATAATCTATCCAAATTTCATGCAAATCAGATGAAAAACAAAAGTTACAGTCTGAAATTTGTACCAAAAGTTTTGTTTCCTCCCACATTCCCCCCCCAATCATTTTTGAGACACCCCCCCCATTTCATTATTGCAATAACAAAAATGAAAGTGGGATTTCTGTTTTAGTTACTCAAATACAAATACAAGTTATTGTTTAGACCATAGGTCATTACAAAATTCAATAAAATATAAAATACAATAATAATAATATTAATAATAATTAATAATAAAATAATCTCAACAAAACGCATATTAACAAACACATTCCCAGCTCCAAAGCTCCAAAATACAATCGTGAGCAATAAGTCAGAAACACTATATGTACACCATCAATCTTAGTGCAGTTCGCCCCAAATGTAAACTTACACTACAGCACCCACTATAGTGGATCAGAGCAAAAACTACATGGGGCTCAGTTGTCAATCTATCTGGTTCTTGATTTCTTAAGTTTCCCCACCTTAAGATTATACACAATAGTTAGGAACTTTAGCCACACTATAGGAGATCATTGGGTCCCTATCACTGAGCAAATATTCCTCCTTTGCCATAAGATTTTGCAATGGTTTGGGGAGATGATCAATATAAAGCTCCCTCCAGATTCGATATAATGGGTAAACCAATAAAATATTTATTTATTTATTTATTTGTTCAATTTATACCCCGCCCCTCCTGAACACAGCTCGGGGCGGCTTCCAACAATAAAAATACATAAATATAAAACAATTTAAAACATATAAAAATACAATTTCAAATATTACGATATTAAAAACAGGGCCTGGGAGCTACCGTTTCTACAACCTCCTCTTGGAGCTCACTACAGTGTTGACAAAACCTCTCGTTGCGGGGGATACCATTCATTCTACCCTCTGTAACGGCCGTAGGGAACACATTGAATCTGACCAAAGTCAGTGCCTCCCTATATTTGCCCATTTTAGAATTGGTTAAGTAACATGCTCCCCCATGTGGAATCATAAAGTTTTTCTACCAGTAAGAGATTCTTTGAGTCTCTATTCTCTCATGTTCACTCTGGATTTCCTGATCATAAATCTGATTTTTTATTTTGGACCAGGCTCTATCAAAAGAGAAAGACAGCACATATTCTGTTGAGAACCACAGATGAGCCATGATCTCATTGACTTTGTTTATCCAAGGGCCTGTCACGGTATGCATCACCTGGCATGCCAAAGAACCAGAATCTAGCAAACTTAGCCGTAGCAAATATTTTATGATAGCTAATTTGGCTTTAATTGCTATCCGACTTATCCCTGACTCTGCCCTAGGAAATACAGCTGGAGTAAATTTAGGGGCGTGTAGAATTATCCGGAGCATCCTATTCTGCTCAGCCTCTAAATCATTTAATATGGCTACGCTCCAGATTTGAGCCCATAAAGCAACTGGGGAACCATCTTTTCCTTAATTTCATGGCTGGGCTAAACAATCTACCCCCTTGGTTCCAATAAAAACCAGCTATACCAAGGCCCGTAGTTCTGGCCACAGCATGGGCTACTTTAAAATGCGCTTTCCATGAGGGGTCTGCGGAGATTATCACCCCATAATAATTAAATTGGCTCACCTGCTCGATACTGTTATTGTCCCCATATACCACTTATGCTGTACCTGCCGTTTGCTAATCATCAAAACTTTGGTTTCAGTATAATTAATCAATAGGTGTTCTCTTACGCAATACTTGCTAAAGGCCCCCCATTAATCTCCTTAGCCCAATCTGAGATCTAGCTATCAAAGCTGTATCATCAGCATACAGCAGAGCCAACAATACCTGGTTTCTAATCTCAGCAGGATGAAACGCAATATCTCCAAGCGTCTCCTTCATATCGTTTAGATACATATTGAACAGGATTGGTGCAAGAATACAACCCTGCCTGACACCCCTCTTAACATCTACAGGGCGTGTAAGTAACCCTTGTCTGTTAACTCTTACTTGGATTGAAGTGCCCGTGTGCACCGCCTGTATTAGGAACAATAGCCTGAGGTCAAGATTTTTTATCAATTTCTGCCATAATTTCTCCTGACATATTGTGTCAAATGCCGTTTTAAGATCCACAAAGCATATATAAAGGCTCGATCTTGAACACAAGCTCACATACTTAGTGATCAATTGGTCAATCACAAAGATGTGGTCCGTTGTTGCAATGCCTTTTTAAAAGCCAGCCTCCTCTATCCCTATAAGATTTTCTTGTGCTATCCACCTATGAACTCTGGTCAATAGATACCTGGTATACAATTTGCCAACCACACTCAGGAGACTTATCGGGTGATAATTTGCTGGGTTGTTTGGGTTGCCCTTTTGAATATGGGAACTATTATACTTTGCAACCAAGCCCCAGGGATCTTCCCGGTTTCATTAATTGAAGTAAACAAAATAGCTAATGCCTGACTCCACCAGTCAATATTCCCTTTCAAAAGTTCGGCTGGAATAAAATCAATCCCAGGGGCCTTATTTAGCTTTTGCTGGGCGATCAATTGGCCCACCTCTTCAGGAGTAATTGGATCCCATTGTGCCAATGACTTCAAAGAGTATCTCAATGGTTCAGTGACTCTCACCGGTAACTTGAAGAAAATGGCACTGTAATGTGCTTCCCACTTCTCTTCTGGGATGGTGACATCTTATGAAAAAGCACCTGAGGCCCATGCTGTCCTAATTATGAACCAAAATATCCTAGAATTTCTTTCCCCTGCCACCCTTTCCAAATCTTCCCATAGCGTGAACTGATACTGACTTTTCTTTTCTTTAATAAGTCTTTTCATTTCTTGCCACCTGAAAATCCCCAATTTGACCATAAGTAACATTATTACCTTTCACCAAGCGAGCCATCCAATTTAGATTCCTTCTAACCAATCTACATGTCCCATCATACCATCCCAATTTCTTATTCTGTCTTTGTCCTTGTGCCAAGGGAATAACCAAATAAGGATACAATCGAGATACTAGAGCATCATACACTTGTGAAACTGCCCCCCGTTCAGCGTTTTAGTTATTCAGAATAACTAAAATGAATGCAACCACTAATGTCTTAGAGTTCTCCCCACCACCTTTTTGGACTTTGGTTTGGAGAGTAGTTTTCTCATGTCTCAGGTGACTGATTCTTTGCTGTAATCATTTGAAGTTCACTTTTCTCTAAGGGTACTTCAAGGTAAGTATCATGGCTACTCTGATTTTTTTAAATTATTTTTTAAATTTTATTTAAGAACACCATTCTCTTAGTGGATGTGGTCTCCTATAGTTTGGAGCAATCCCTGCTCCAGGACAGGGTGCTTCTCTACCAGGACCCTTTGTCTACTGAGCGGAGTCACTAAACGTTTGCTCTGCTCAACCAGTGTCTTCTCCTAAGGGAAAATTTAAGGAGAATTAAAGTTGTCAAAGAGGTTTATATGGGACATTGAATGAAGTTAACAGACAGCTGGTTTATATAAAAGGCGGTGCTTTAAAGAACTGAAGGCCTATCCTCCATAAACTTACCCAATCCTTTTATGAACCCAGCTGCATATAAGTGAAGAAGACCACTTGTATACAACTGGGTTCATAAAAGGATTGGGAAAGTTTATGGAGGATAGGTCTGTCAATAGTTATTGGTTAAGTTGTTTGGAGATGCAGCCACTGGAAGTAAACAATCAGGAATGATCACTCTGTGACCTTATTTTGAGCACTTCTGAAGCATCCAGCATTGGCTTCCAGCACAGACAGGACATTGGGCTAGATGAACCATTGGTCTGTGCCAGTCTTACCACAATGCCCATGCTGACATAACCAGACTGTCCTTGTTCTCTCCTCTGTGCTGCAGGAGCTACGAGTCAGCATTTGGGTGGGAAGCATGGGGATGCTCCTTTTCACACATGAAGCCTCCACTCCTCCTCTTCCCACATGCAGAAACAAATGGAACTAGGCTGCTGGTCACCCAGGAACTGCCTCTCCTGTAGGGGTGGAGGGAGGGGAGAGTGAGCTACAACACACTGGGTTTGAAGTGAACCCTCCCTTTTAGCAGAAAACAGCGGGAGGGAGGAGGGGGATTGCTTCTGAGTAGCAACAGCCTCTCCCTCCATAGCAACAACTAGGGTTGCCAGGTTTCCATTTGTGGCTGGAAACCCCATTTTTAGGTGGTCTGGGGGTAGTGTCCTTTCCCCCAGTATGGTTGGGAAGCATGAAATCGGCCCTCCAGATTGCTCTGGCTGCTTGTTGCTGCATCTGTGATTTTTCCATGAAGTATGGGCCAACCAGCGCTGGGGGTCAGCAGAGAGCAGCCAGTGCTCCTACAGAGGTAGAGCTGCTCCTACTTCCCCAGGAGCAGACAAATGGCTGCAACCTGGAACCATGGAAAAGAAAGTCCTCTTGGATCTTCTGCCACCTCGCCTTAGGATTCAGCAGTGGTGCCCCCGCTGGAACTGGGCAGCAGCAACTGCCGCTTTAGAAATTCCCCAGTGCTGGCAGCAATGAGCACAGGGGCAAGCCCAGGAAATCAACCTCAAGTAGAGAACTTTGTGGAGGGGAGCAGTCCCCAGCCCCATAGGGTTTTCAGTCAAACATATCAAAAAGAAGGGGCACAGTGGTACTTCAGAATGAGGGATGGTATCCTAGAACCCCCACTCCTAAATATCCTATAGAGATGGAATGCAGACATCCCAGAGAGCAGATCTTGTAACTTTGTCACAAGTGTCAGGATTTTAGGGGTCAAACTTGATAATTGGGAGACTTGTGATAAAACAATGGGGAATAAAATAGCCGAGTCCCTTTACAATAGGCCGTGGAGGAGCGTTTCTGTCATGGGGACCACTTTGAAAATTAATATAAGCTCTAAGGGTTGCACAGAAGTTGGGGATGGGTACGCTCAGGAAGTGGAGGTTCTAGATCATGGAGAGCAACAAGTACTTGTGTGTCTGTCTGTCCCAGGTGTGGGGACTGTGTGTCAGGTTGGAACGGACAAGGTTGGAGTGGTGGCCCTGTGTGAGTAGTTCATTTCTGTTAATAAAGTTAATTTATACATATTTATGCAAATTAGGTCAGTGGAAGTGGGGTGTCCCTGTCTGACGTTTCCCAAATCTGGTAACCTTAGTAACAAAGGCTTCCAAAACCTGGTAACCTTCATAACAAAGGAGCTGATTAAAACTAATCCCTTAATCACCTTATCATAGCAGAGCTCTGCTAACACCATGAAAAGACGTGTAATTTGCGGCAGTGGAGTGACATGGGTTCCTATGGACAGGGTCCCAGCTCTGTGGAATCACTTGCCTGGGGCTAGTGTATAAAATTAGATGAAATGTGACTGCAGGACTTGGTGTGTCAATTCCACTGTCCCTGTAGGCACAGCTTTCACTACTTCCACCCCAGCCTTATTGGATAGCATAGCACTGCCAACTCTCTCCAGTGTTTGATCTTGAAATATACTGAGTGAAATCCTCTAACTCATTTCCACTCCAACATGTACACCGTCTTCTCACAACTTTGGCATCAAATTGGTGGAGGGCACAAGCTGGAGTGGGAAGCAGGACAATTTCACCATAGCACCCACAAATGTAAGAGTCCAGCTACACCTATACTGCCATGTGATCTCAATGGGACACTGACTCCCAAAGCTGCATGGGGGAAGAGGGGCATATAGTGTATTTTAGAGGCTTGGAAGGACTCCTACAGGAATAAAATTGGACATAATGGGTCTCAGCCAGCTTTCCCTGGCAATGGAAAGACATTGCTGTGATGCTCATTCTCCCCTGCAGGTGAACAGGTCCCATTTTTCTGCTGCCTGCCTCTCCCCTCTGCAGAGACAAATTGACTCCCTGATCATCGCACCATCAATAAAGGTGCAAAGGAGTCAAAGTGTTGCACAGTATCTGGCACTGGACACTAACACTAAAGCACAGATACTAAAGCAGCCCAAAGCCTGGCTTGTGCACTGCTCTTCCCTGGCCAGCTGGTTGAGAGCCAAATTAGCCCAGGGGTTGTTAATGCACATCTGCAAAAATGAACTCTAGGTCAGGAGCAGAAAAACCACGTTCTGGATTAGTTGCAGAATTAAGTGTTGACCTAGGATGAACTCACACGTAACTCTGCTAAACTCTGATGTCTGCAGGGCCCCAGAAGCTGTATAATCAGCCCCAGATGATCCCCTGATTGCCGTTGCATGTGAGGCGCTTTTGATTTCCAGCCCGGCTTTAAACTCTGATCTGATGTTTAGATCTAATCTATTTGTCATATCAGAGTTTAAAGCAGGGCTGGAATGCTGAGTGTCTCACTCACACACAACAGCGACCAGGTGACCATCCGAGGCTAATTATACAGCTTCCGAGGCCCTGCGATCATTGGAGTTTAGAAGAGTTATGTGTGAGTTCACCCCCAGTTCCAGGCTGCTGTGAGTCAGTTTCTAATTGCAGCAGGGACTGATGCTAAAACAGGGGAAGAAAGAGGAAAATGTGGTTCACAATGACAGAGAGGAGGAGCCGAGCCAAAATGCTAGTTGTAGCTGATGTGGCTAATAAGGAGCTGTGCTGTTTGTCTGTCTCGGTGCCTGTTTCCACTGTTGCATGTGTCAGTTTTCCCAGCAACTTGCTCGACCTTGCTGAATGGGGTACCTGTCAGTCTGTGCTACGTTTGCTTAGAAGGGCCTTTTATGTAGAATAGCCAGTTAATCTGCTCTCTCTCGGGCAGTAACCCTCATTGTGTTAGAGTACACTCTCCCTTTCTTTTGTGGGCTCTGCTATGACTGATAATTTGAACATCTCCACTGCCGCCGCCTTCTCAGTGGTGGCTCTGTGTGAGATGGTGAAGTGGCATTCCAAGAGACTACCTCCTAGCATACTACAGTCTTGCTAGTGAGCTGGCCAGCTCATTGTAGCTGCATGCCTGCTACCTTGAGCTAAGGATCCTGTCGGAGATTGGTCTATGGGGAGGTGGCTTTGGCCAAGATGTGGTCCCGATTCTTCTCCTCCTCCTCTTCTTAGTCCATGACATCTCTTTTGATGGAGCTGCTGCTAACTCCACTGTCTCACTCAAGGAATTCCTGTTCATGGATTCATACTTGCTGGCCACTGTTGTTAAACTCATGGTGCACTTTGTTGGGATTGGGGCAGCCAGGATTCTTATCAGGCTCTATTGGGTCTGAGAACTGACCAACTTCCATCATAACCAGAACTTGATGGCCCAGGACTGCTGTTCCTCTCTCGGCACCTCTCTCTACCATGAAATCTTTATGGAAAGTATTAGGGATGTACAAACGTGGTTCGGACGTTCGGAGTTCGCACTGAACTCAGCCAGTTTGGATGGCTGAACCAAACGCCTAAACCAAACGCGGAAACCCCCGAACAGTTCGGCCATGTTCGGCCGTTTTTGGGCGGGAAAAACGTGACTGGTGGGCCTGGGGGGGAGGTCAGCTGAAGAGCAGACTTCCTGGTGCCAGGGGTGGAAAGACTTGGACTAGCAGCCAGCCTGCCCAATCACCATCCCTCTTTTCCTCAGACCACTGACTTGGCAGTCTGCAATTGGCCAGGGGCTAGGCTGCACAGAGCCAATGGGGCTTGTGGTAAGGCGGGTGCAGCAAGTAACAAAAGTCATTGCCCTCCCCCCTTCCAATTCATTCTGAGCTAGCCACTGATCCTGTCAGCAGGCGTTTTCAGAACTCTCTCTCTCTCCCAGCAGTTTGTGTTCCTCTCAATCCATTGCCATCCTCCTCCTATTTCACCCATTTCCACACATTTACCTCATAGTTTCATTTATTTAGATTAGATTAGAAAAGATAGATTTAGGTGTTATTTTTATTTTTTACCCCTCCCTTGTTCTTTCTCCCTACCTTCCATTGAATCCTTCTCTCCTCCCTGTATATATTAAATCCCTGATTCCCTTCCCCTGTTTTTGGATTTATTTAGACTACCATTAGATTGATTTAGGTTTCATTTCAGTTTTGTACCCCTCCATGTGTTGTTTGTTGTGAGCTGTCTGTGTTTCCCCCCCCTCACAGTGTGTGTGTGTGTGTGTGTGTGTGTGTGTGTGTGTATTAACAACAAAAAACTTAAAAGTTTAACAAACACTTAAATGCGCAAGACATAAAAAACCCCAAACAGGGAAATTACAACACAATTACACCTACAACACATATAGCAAAATGCATGTACATAACCATAATATATCTACTACCTTACAATCCATAGCTTCATTACTTAACAACAAGTAACCATGGTCACTTATCTATTTTGTACATTTAAAATTATTAACATAATTAGACAACACAAACACACAACAAAGTGCATTTACTGCAAACCCAGAAGTTCCCTGGAAGTTCCCCGGAAGGCCTAGTAGTGTGCTGAAGCCAGCAGCCACAGCCAGCGCTGAAGCCGCCGCATCGCCGCCGCCGCTGCCCGGAGCTCAAGGTAGGAGGCAATGGCATTAATCCCTGGGTGGGGAGGTAGGGTGATCCCTGAGGTGGGGGTGGGGTGTTAAACCACCCCCCACCCCAGGGATCAGTAAAGTACCGGTACACTTACCTGCTGGCTGCTGCAGTGCTGGTGCGGGCTCTGGGTCACCGGCGGCCGCCCGGAGCCCACACTAGGGGACTTAGGGGAAATTATTTTTGGTGTTTAAATCCAGGCTGGGCAGGGTGGGTGGGGGGTTCATTTGAATGGCCACAATGTAAAAAAACGGTACGGGGGAATTCGGTAATTTACTCGGATTACTGGTTTAATCCAATACTTCCGGGATGCCCAATACCAGCAGTATCGGATACCGGTAGATCCAGTAGTCCCACCCCTACAGCGATCCCAGCAGCGATCCCTTGGCCTACTGGGCCAGCAAGACCAACATGTGGCTGGCCCTGTCCAAAGTGGCCAAGGGTCTCTTGTCCTGCCCACCAACAAGTGTCCCCAGTGAGCGGGTATTCTCCATGGCAGAGGGATGTTTTCTCGCTGCACCTCCTGAGACTGGGGGCCAAGTTGGTGGAGCAGTTGCTTTTCATTAAGGTCAACCTTGCGCTTCTGGGGTTCTCCGAGCTGACCTTGGACACGGATTGATGGTGCAGTGGCACGTGCCATCCCATGCCAGGGCCAGTCTTGGAATGGGGCTCCTCCTCAACCTGGGCTGCTGCTACTGAGATGCTGTCCCTCCCGCCCAATGCCCGGCACCCACCCTGCCTCTCTCTCTCATTAGATGGTCTCGGACAGCCTATCTGACTGACCTCATGATGCTGGGTGGCATTGGGAAGTTGTAAGCCTGCCAGCCTGCCTCTGGCTAGACGATCTTGGCCCACCTATCTGACTGGCTCTCTCGCTGCACAGTCCTTGCCAGTCTATCTGAGTCCCCTGCCAAAGTCTCAGCCAGCCTTCCCTACTGCCTCTCATACCATGATGCCTGTCTGCCCACCCAGGTTGCTAACCTCAAACCCTGCCTCAGTCTACCTTCTGCTGCTCATGCCACGCTGCCTGTCTACCTGCCCTGTTTGCCATGATCAAAGCCTGCTGCAGCCTGACTTCTGCTGCTCATGCCACGTTGCCTGTCTGCCCACCCAGGTTGCCAAGATCAAAGCCTGCCTCAGCCTGCCTTTCAATGCTCATGCCACACTGCCTGTCTGCCCGCCCAGGTTGCTAACCTCAAACCCTGCCTCAGTCTGCCTTCCGATGTTCATGCCAAAGTGCCTGTCTGCCCACCCAGGTTGCTAACCTCAAACCCTGCCTCAGTCTGCCTTCCGCTTCTTATGCTACACTGCCTGTTTGCCTGCCCACCCAGGTTGCCAAGATCAAAGCCTGCCTCAGCCTGCCTTCTGCTGCTTATACCAGGGTACCTGTCTGCCCACCCTGGTTGCCAACCTCGAACCCTGCATCAGCCTGCCTTCCGATGCTCATGCCAAAGTGCCTGTCTGCTCAGCTTGTGGGCAAAGCTGAAGCCCTGCCCCAGCCTGCCTGCCTTTCATGCCAAGGTGCCTGTCTGCTTTCCCAGGCAACCCTGGGTCATGTGCCCCACTGGACTGGTAATCTCGCTGCTGCTGTCTGTTGGTCCATGAGTGCTCTGCCCTGGCAAATCCAAATGTGCCCACGCAATCCTGCTGCTGCCATCTGCTGCTGTATGGGAGCTCTTCCCTGGAAAATCCTACCATAATGGCTCCATGGATGCTATGCACAGGCAAATCCTGCTGCTGCCGTCTCTGTTGTTCCACAGGTTCCGTGTCCAGGCAATCCAATGTCTGCTGCTGCTGCCAATGCCGTCTCTGCTGTGCCACGGGTACTGTGCCTGGGCAATCCAATGTCTACTGCTTCTGCCAATGCTGCCTCTGCTGTGCCATGGGTACTGTGCCCCACCAATCGAGTCTCAGCTGTTTCTGATTCTGCTGCCTCTGCAGTGCCATGGGTACTGTACCCTGCAATTGAATGTTCGCCGCTGCTACTTAACGTCGCCTCTGCGGTGACACAGGTAATGTGCTCCACCAATCAAATCTCCACTGCTGCTTCTTCTGCTGTGCTTCTACTGTGCCCCAGCAATCCAATGTCTACTACTGGTTGGCCACATGAATCACCACTGGGAAAGGCTTGCGCAATTTTCAGAAGAGCTTGTTGAGATCTGGCGAGTAGGATGCAAGCCTGCAGTGCCCAGTCAAGTAGACGTGCCAGCCACCAAGCCCTGGCCAGGCCTCTGCTGCTGCTCCACCGATGCCAACCAGCCTGCAATGCCCAGCCAAGTAGGGGGGCCAGCCACCAAGCCCTGGCCGGGCCTCTGCTGCTGCTCCACCGATGCCAGTCAGCCTGCAATGCCCGGCCAAGGATGGGTGCCAGCCACAGTTACTGTGCCCTTGCAATCCAATGTCCACTGCTACTGCCGCTGCTGTACCATCGGTACTGTGGCCTGGCAATCTAATTTCTGCTGATGCTGCCACTGCTGTGCCACAGGTACTGTGCCCCACTAATTGAATGTCTGCTGCCTCTGCCGCCTCTGCTGTGCCACGGGTACCATGCCCCATCATTCAAATGTCCGCTGCTGCTGCTGAATGTCACCTCTGCTGTGCAACGGACTCTGTGCCGCAGCAATCGAATGTCCACTGCTCCTGCCTCTGCTGATACTGCCTCTGCTGTGCCACAGGCTCTGTGTCTTGGCAATCCAATATCTGCTGCTACTGGTACTGCATGTCAGTCGTTTGCTCCTCACACTTGTAGATGGGCATAGCCCAGATGAGTGCGCTGGCAGGCGGGGGATGGGTGTCCATGAGATTGACCACTGGGCAAGGCTTTCCCAATTTGCAATAGAGCTTCTTGAGATTGGTTGAGTATGATACCAGCCTGAAACACCCGGCCAAGTAGGGGTGCCAGCCACCAAGCCCTGGCCGGCCAATATCTGCCACTGCTGAATGATGCCTCTGCTGTGCCACGGCAATTGCAGATTAGAATCTCAGATCAGAACTGATTCCTTGAACAACTGAGAATGAACATTCAAGCTGAATTGGGAAGTGTACAGATATCATAAAAATGAGAATTAATTAAAACAGGAAGTCATTTTACTGATAACTCTGGAAAGACCTGCTTAATCAAATGTTACACAGAGATTGGCCACAATGATCCCATAGACTGAATGCATTATAAATCTTCACCTGCTTTAAGAAAAATTATATAGGATCAATTGGATGAAATCCAATCCAATGTCTGCTGCTGCTGCCAATGCTGCCTCTGCTGTGCCACGGGTTCGGTGCCCATGAAATCCAATGTCTTCTGCTGTTGCTGCCTCTGCTGTGCCATGGGTTCTGTTACTGGGCAATCCAATATCTGCCACTGCTGCCAATGCCACCTCCACTGTGCCATGGGTTCTGTGACTGGGCAATCCAATGTCTGTTACTGCTGCCGCTGATGCTGTCTCTGCTGTGCCATAGGTGGGTTCCGTTACCGGGCAATCCAATATCTGCCGCTGCTGCCAATGCCGCCTCCGCTGTGCCACAGGTTTTGTGACCGGGTAATCCAGTGTCTGCTACTGCTGCCACTGATGCTGTCTCTGCTGTGCCATGGGTGGGTTCCGTTACCGGGCAATCCAATGTACACTACTGCTGCCTCTGCTGTGCCATGGGTTCTGTTACTGGGCAATCCAATATCTGCCACTGCTGCCAATGCCACCTCCACTGTGCCATGGGTTCTGTTACTGGGCAATCCAATGTCCACTGCTGCTGCCTCCACTGTGCCACAGGTTCTGTGACCAGGCAAACCAAAGTCTGCTACTGCTGCTGAATGCCGCCTCTGCTGTGCCATGGGTTCTGAGACCGAGTAATCCAATGTCTGCTACTGCTGCTGAATGCCGCCTCTGCTGTGCCATGGGTTCTGAGACCGAGTAATCCAATGTCTGCTACTGCTGCTGAATGCTGCCTCTGCTGTGCCATGGGTCCCAGGTCAGTGCCCTGGCAATCCAATGTCTGCTGCTGCCACTGCCGCTGCCGCGCCATCGGTACTGTGCCCTGGCAATCCAATTTCTGCTGCTGCCTTTGAATGCAGCCTCTGCTGTGCAGCATCAATCCAGGCTGGCAGGCATCGGTGGGTCTCAGACGGTCAGTCATGCCCCGCTGGGAATCTAGCGGGCACCCCCAGGGGCCAAGCGCTAAATCTAAGTTCTTCTGAAGAAGGGGAAGCATTTAAGAGTCCTCTTTACCCTGAAAAGAGGCTGGATACACAACAGCAATTTGAACTGCGTACCCCAAGCCTACTTCCCATACAGATTCTTTCTCCTGTGAGGTCCTAGAATGGCAGCCCTCTGGTTTAGAACTGGGAAAGCTGAAATGCAGAGCGGTCAAAGGACTTCCAAACCAGGAATTAGAACTGGGGTCTTTTGACTCCTGCCTTACAAATGAGCAATGCTGCTGCCCACTCAAAAGCTGCTGAAAGCAGATGTTCTGCTGGGCTGCCCATCTCTGCCTGCAGGCCATGACAACACTCGCATACCCACTTTGGGCACTGACAGGCACTACTGTAGCCCTGTCACTTCTGCTGTAATGGTGACTAGAACTGGAGAACCCAGCATAGAGCGAGCAGAACTGGAGGCCTGCCAGCCTGCAATGCCTGACCAAGTAGGGGTGCCAGCCACCAAGCCCTGGTTGGGCCTCTGCCACTGCTCCACCAGTGCCTGGCAGCCTGAAATGTCTGGCCCCCTAGGGGGGCCAGCCACCAAGTCTGGGCCGGGCCTCTGTCGCTACTCCACCAATGCCAGCCTGCAATGCCTGGCCAAGTAGGGGTGCCATACTGCATAATGCATAGGTGCCATACCATAGAGCACCCACTCATGGCCACACACAGAGCACTTGCTGAAAATCCAGAGTATTTTGTGCAAGGCAAGATAAATAGCTCCATGGCAGTGAGCAACCACTGAGTCCCTGCCCCTGAGGGCAGCGGTGGAGGTGGTGCCATGAGACAGTTATGTGCGGGAGTATGACAGCATCTCAGCAGCAGTGGAGAGCTAGCTGGAGGAGGAGCCCTGCATAGATCCCAGCGATCCCTTTGCCTATTGGGCCAGCAAGAGCAATGTGTGGTCAGCCCTGTCCAAAGTGGCCAAGGATCTGCTTTCCTGCCCACCAACTAGTGTCCCCAGTGAGCAAGTGTTCTCCATGGCAGGGGACATTTGCTCATCACACCGCCTGAGGCTGGGGGTCAAGTTGCTGGAGCAGTTGCTGTCTGTCAAGGTGAACCTTCCACTGCTGGAATTCCCCGAGCTGCCCCTGGAAATACAATGCCCAGCCAACTATGGATGCCAGCAACCCAGCCCCAAGCCTTCCCGGCCTCTGCTGCTGCTGCCGCTGGGTCTCAGATGGCCAGCCATGCCCCCCACGGGCACCCCCAGGGGTCAAGTGCCGATCCTGCCTGCCCGGGCAACCCGGGGTGTCAAGCCCCAAGCCTTCCCAGTCTCTGCTGCTTCTGCTGTTGTGTCTCAGATGGCCTGCCATGCCCCCCAGGAACCCCTGGGGGTCCATGGAGTGCCCCAAGCCTCCAGGCGGTTGGATTTTCTGAATGTTCGGGGGGTCCAAACTCTGAGGGACCAAACCCACGAACCCGAACTAAGTTTTCAGTCCGAATGGCCGAACTCCATTCTGTTTGCACATCCCTAGAAGGTATGTTTGCTTTCTTGTTCCATCTGGAAGTTCTCAAGTTCCAGCCCAGTCTTCTCTCCCCTATGTACAAAGTCCCTGTGCTTGCACTGACATTAACTGTCTTGGCCTACACAGTAAGTGGCTTTCTCTCTTGTCTTTGCTTCAATGTTTATTTACAGATTGAAACACTGAATCTGCCTCCCAGATTTTGAGTGGTCCCCAAAATGAATACAGACCCATCTCTGGTCTCTCCAGCAGGGGCCTAAGTGGCATTGCTGTGGATGGGGATTGCTGAGGCCCTCGGTAGTCTTTCTCCTCACAGCAGTGCCAGCTGGGCAGAGGTTGGGGCTTGGGCTGCTGCCGGCAGAATTGAATACAAGTCAAGCCAAAATTTATTCCACTTAGTGCTTAGCCATCATGGTAAGCAGTATTAAAATGGTTACAAACAACAGGAATAGTACAAAACTATACAGCTCAATCTCAAACAAGTTAAAAGTTTCCCTATTAGTGGAGAACTGAATACACAAAGAGGGGCCCCTATTGGGCTTAACCCAGTCTTGCCCTTCCCCACAAAAGGCCCATCTCTGAAAGGTGAGTAGCTCATAGCTAGGTCAAATCTGGTGCCATGTTAGCATTCCCATGACAGAATCAGTGTGCGACTCAGTACCATGAGCAGTTTGTACATAGGAGGAGCTAAGCCTTGGGACAGAAGGTACTGCATGTGAAAACTTGCCCTGCTTTGGGTGCAAGGGCTGGAGCCTAAAGCCCTTGGACTGGGTGGGAAGTTCCCAGTGACACCCTTTTTTGTGCCCAGTGGAAATTTCCCTCCTGGATGAGAAGCAAGCCTCCAGGGAGCTGCTTTCCTCTGCCCAGGTGTACCTGGTTGGGGGCTCTGTTCTCTGTGCTTTCTTCTTGGGGAAGGAGAGCCACGGTAGTGGCAATGAGAGGGAGCAGCTGTGGAGAAGGCAGGTACTGCGGCTAGTGGAGACTTTATAAGCTAGTGAGACTCACTCTTGTCCCCATCACGGCATCAGTGAGCAATCTGTGGTGGGGAGGGGGGGAGGGGAGAGTGAGTAGCTAGGGAAGACCTTGCAGAAGAGGTGGGTTTTTAGGAGTGATTTTAAGGTTGAGAGAAAGGGATCAAATGCATTCAAGGAAGGGAGTTCCAGGCATAGGGAGCAGCATGGGAGAAGGGGGAAAGGCATTTCTGGGAGTAGGGTGTGCTGGGCCATGTGAGGGTGGTGGAAGAGGAGCAAAGCTCCCAGGCAGGGGATAGTAGGAAACAAATGCAGAAAGATAGGAGGGAGCTGGAGGTGGACTTGCCCCTGGCAGGGACCAGAGAGGAACCATTAATAGTGCAGATTCTGTGAGAAGCTTCCCTTTGTCATCAGGAAATTGCCAAACCCAACCTTTTAGCTTGGGGATTTACCAAGCATGTAGCCAGGCCAGGGTGTCAGGCGTCGATCCTTAGGGTTATTTTGACTCCACAGTCTTGGAAAGATCAGAATCAGTTTGCTAAATATCCCCTAAACTTACAATCAGTGGAGATCTCTAACAAGGACCCTGTCTCCTATGAAAGATGTAGTCCTAGCTCATCTTCGCTGATCAGCATATCTCTTCATAGTGAGCTTCACTTCTGTGTCATGTTGACACATAGAATCGTTTTCAGCTCTGTTCGATCTGTGGCAATCTTGTTCATAGCTGCCTGCCAAACAGAACAGTTTTCAGGAGCCATGCCAGTGGAACAATGGGGAGTGGTGTGATAGCTGCAAAGAAAACGATATAGCTCCTGTTTCATATCAGCTTCATCAGCTGCAGAGATCATAATGATTTCTTGAGTGTTCTCATAAATCTCTTAACTTCACCGTTCGCTTGTTTGCAGAGGTTAGGATACAGTCAGTCAGACACACCTGCATCTGCTAGCCAACGAGATTCACTATGGACTCTGTTTCTGCGTGTTCCTGAATTCTGTGAGATTTCAGTAGGGGGCTAAAATGTGTAGCTATTTGCTTTAGGGGAAGAGCGTGAGCTGAGGGTATAGTAGATTGACAATAGGCATGGGGATTTGGGTTGTGGTTTTTTTTTTACAAGTTTGTCTGCTCTGTAAATTTCATTCAATATTGTGGGAGCAAAAATAATAATTCTTTCCACTTACAGTTATATTTAAAATATTTGGTAGTGTCTGAAGAGAACCTTCTGCAGTTATAGAAAAACTGTGTTATTGCTTCTAATTATTTTATGATTGTATGCAAGAAAGTGCTGCAATAGAATTTTGATTTATGTACTTGAAACCAGAAGATGTGAAATTGGCTATATTCTGTTCGTTAGCTTCTGGACACAAAATTATTGCAGAAATAGATAGTTAGATCAGCTTCTCACTCTGGTGAATTGACACAACACACATCCCTCTTGCATTTATTTGATACAGAACTTTATTACTGTCGGTGAGTTGCATGTTTTCAGCATTAATGAGGTGGTCACTCAAGGTACAGATTAAATCTGCCTCCAGTGATGTGCATGGGGGGCTTTAACTTCCATGCCATTTAAGCAGTATAGACATGGCATGGAAGGGTGGGCGATGCTCTGGGGTAAAATCGGTGTCACTGGAGGGGGATGGGCAATGGGGTAAAGAGAGTGAAAATGGGACTGATAGGGGGAGGGGCAATGGGTACATGGGATGGCACTGGACGTGGATGGGGAGGGGTAATGGGTCACATTTGGGCTGGATGGGATGACAGCAGGGTACATGGATGTCGCTAGTGGCCCATGTGCAGAGGTAATAGGGCAAATGAGGAGGGGTTATAGGGCACATAGGGTGACACTGGGGTGGAGAGGGATGGGCAATAGGGAATTCTGTTGTAGGGGAGAGTGAGCAGGGGGCAGGGATTTCTTATGCCAGAGTTAAGTGCATGATTTGGAAAGTAGGGTTGGAGGCATTGTATACCTTCTTACTTAGGCAAGATCAGTTTGCTAGTGAACAACTTCAAATGTGTGTCGGTGTATATTTTTTTATTACTGATTTGCGGGCATGGACGTTAAGGTGCAGGTCACCCCCTCCTGTTCGCCAGCATCAGTGTTGCCCCCAACTTGCAGAAGAAGAGGATTGTGTCTGTTAGACTAAGGCAAACTCTGGGTGCGTGGAGCCTAATTTGTAGACAAGCACAATATGTGACAGTGTACAATGTCTTCACTGCTAACATGGCACAGAAGTGAAGGTGTGTACCTTAACTTACAATTGCCATGCTTTTCAGTGCTTGAGGGACTTTGTCTGCACCTTAATTTATGTCTTAACCTGAAAGGTTTTTTTTTAATGGAATTAATTAATGGGAGTGTATTTTTAGAATGAGGAAGCCTGTTAGTTGTCTGTTGGATGGAGCTGTGTGCGCTAATATGGAGTATATGGATTAGGAGACTTAATTTGCCTTAACATGCAATTTGCAGGTGTGTTGATGTTTGATTGAAGTGGAATACTGCCTTAACTAGGTTTTTAAATCAAAGGTTTTTTGTATATGGAATAATAATTTAGGCCCCAAACATACCTTGTTCTTGAGAGAGACAATCTGTTTGGAAAATATGCCACGCTTGCCTCTAGAAGCAAACGCTGACAATATAGTAGGTCCCAAGTGATTAATAGTGCAGGTGCCTAGCTTTGACCTCTACACATGAATATAGTGAAAACAGCAGCAGAAACAGGGGAAATTAATGAGCTGCTAAGAATTTTTTTTAAATTAGGGCTGTTCAGTCAAGAAGACGGCGACCTAGATGTTAGTCAGTCTAGGTGTTTATGAAACCATGAATGGTGCAGGGCAAGCAAGCTGGGAACTGTTACTTATCCTTATTCATAGTACAAGACCAAAAGGACACCCAATGAAATTAACAGGCAGCAGATTTAAAACAAATATGAGAGAGTGGTTTTTTCCACACAATGCAGAATTAACCTGTGGAACTCACTGTCATGGGATGTTGTGATGACCAATAATTTAACATGGTTCAAAAAGGGTTTGGCTAAATTCATGGAGAATATGTTCATTGATCGCTATTAGCCAAAATGGCTAGCGGTGCAATCTCATGTTTCTGACTGCTGGAAGTGAAGAACTAGGGCTGATTCTTGCTGTAACCAGTTGGCTCTGTCACAAAGTAACCTACAAACAGCATGACAGGAGCTAATTTTTACCAATTTTATTGGGGAGCGCTCAGTCCAAGTATATCCAATGACAGGTGTTACCTTTACACAGGACTCTCCCAAGATTCCTTCCTTAGGTTCCCAGCCCCCAGGCGCTTTAGCCTGGCCCTTACCTGTCAGTTCTCTGAGCAGCCTCTCAAGCCCTTAGATCCTCCAGTCTGTTCAATTATTCCTTCTCTCAGGATCAGAGGACATAGCAGATCCCCTAGTAACACAGAGTGAGGTAACAAACAGGGCAGACTATTGTAGCTGCATACAGAAACATGATTGTACCAGCCTCTCTTCACTTTCAAATAGTTCCTCGGGAGGTGTTGATTCCTTTCCAATGAGTTCCCCCCAGGAAATGGGATGCTTTCTGAAAGTCACCTGGCCACCTGGAACAACCAGCTCAAACTCTTCCCCGACTTTGGGGTGGGGGTCAGGCTCCTAGTTGCCTCCTGCAGCAAGTTGTAACCCTTGAGGCAAGTCCTTGAGCTTTGAGCCTTGCTTCTCCCTGAGAGGTTTTCTTGGTTCCCTTGCCCAGTGGTGGTTTGCAGTTCCCTGCCTGCTGGGGCCAATTAGAAACCACAGTTGGCTTGGTTAACCCTTTCTGGATCTCAGCACTACTTGATCAGGAGGGGAGATATCCCTGCCAAGACTCACCAGACCCTATTTTGGACCCAGTCCTACAAGGATTTCCCAGGACCCATTACACTTGCCTTAATTGCCCTGTGGCTACTGCTGTCCTTCCACTGTATCATCAGGTGGTGGTGGTGGTGATGCTGCTGCTGGAGACAGAAACCAGGACAATGGGGCCCATTAGTCTGAGCTGTGTGACTGTTCTTAATAAATCATATTTAGGACTTAAATAATATGTCTCCTTTTGAAGCACTTTTGATCCTGAATGCCACATGTCAGTGGTCCAGACTGATTTCTTGTCCCAAGGCTGAATTTCTTGTGGGCCAAATTTGAATTTTAGCATCCTGCAAAGCTCAAAGTTGCCCCACACCAGGGGATGGATGTAGTTTTGAACAGGGGTAGGGCTGATATTGAAATTCTGCCCAGTTTCCATTTTTAACAGAACTGGGCAGTTCATCTGGTCTGATCAAATGATCGGAATGATCAAAAACATTGTTCATTTTGTGCATATACTGGTGTCACAGACCCTCCACTCATCTTAAAACTTCATATAAATATGTGGTATACAATAAAAACCTGACCAGTTTTCAAAGGGATCTACAAATAAACAAAACCAATGTTCAATATTATGAATAACAATAAATCAAACAGTAATAATTTGAAAAAAGACAAATATACCTTCTAATGGCCATACCAATAAGTGTATATACCCTTAAATAGAACTAAAACAGAAAACAAAGGGAGTAGGTGAACACACATGGGCTCCTTTGCAAACATATTGGACCTCTAATTTAAAAAAACATCCTTTAAAATAAATTTCAACTCAATCAAACAATTGTATATATCAATGCTGTATGGAAAAGGTTTTAAATGAACAAAGCTGGGTGCGGGGGTCCATGGCCACTGAGTGGCTCTGCTGCGGAGCACCCACTCAGGTGGAGTGCATCGGAAGGAATTCTAAGGGGTGGCTCCCAGCGTGACGCAGCATCAGCTGCCACACACTCCCCCTGCCACAGACCATGGGGGAGGGAAAGGCGCACCGGGTTGGTCTTTGAAATGGACATGTTTCAGTGTGAGCACTGGGGAACCCTGTGACTAGTTCCTGTGACTTGTAAAGGCCATATCCCCCACCCACAGTACCTATGAGCAGTGGACCAGTCTGCTGACGTGGCTGGCTGCTGCTATTCATACAGGCAGGAGATGTGTGACCACTGGTTGCCATGCACCTTTTTGGCTTGCCCCACAGGAAGCATTCCAGATTTCTCAGCCGTGCTCTGTGAGTGGCCATGACTGCTGAGTGGCATTCTCCTGCTTCACCTTCAGAGAGGTGGTCAGATGAGTGGCATGGTAGCATCTCATTTAAAAACATCCTTAGATAATTCAACCCCATATTAATTATACTCCAGTATATCAAATCCTATTAAACAATATATTCAAATTTATTTCACAAAAAGCTAAACACATACCAAATAACATATAAAGTCTGGTGGTTCTGGGGGACTGGATGATGGTGAGTAGACTGAAGCTGAATTCTGACAAGATGGAGGTGATGCTAGTGGGTAAGGTGGTGGGTGTGGTGGCCCCTGTCATTGATGGGATTCGTCCCCGAGGTTCAGAGCCTGGAAGTGCTCCTTGACTCGCAGCTCTGCCTAGATGCCCAAGTTGGGGCTGTAGTGAGGAGTGTTTTCTGCCAATTACACCTGGTGCATCGGCTTTGGTCATATGTCTGTTTCCAACCTGGTCACTATCATCCATACTTTCATTACCTCAAGACTGGACTATTGTAATGCGCTCTACGTGGGGCTGCCCATGGTGACGGTCTGGAGACTGCAACTGGTGCAGAATGCGGAGGCCTGCCTCCTTATGGGGACATGCCGCAGGGAGCACATTACACCGGAGCTCCGTTATCTGAACTGGCTGCCTATAGTCTTCCAGGCCCGATTCAAGGTTCTGGTTCTTACCTATAAAGCCCTATACAGCTTGGGCCCCATCTATCTGCAGGATTGCCTCACTCCCTGTGTCTTTGATTGGCCCCTGCGGTCAGCAGGAAGCACCCTTCTCAAGGTCTCCTGGTTATCCTGGGGGGTGACTATGAAGAGGACATTCTTGGTGGACACCCCAAAGCTGTGGAACTCCCTCCCAGCAGAGGCCCATTCCTTCAGACATCAATGTAAGACCTGGCTGTTCCACCAGGCTTTTGGTGAGGGAGATGGGTGGGGGGTTATTATTTTTGGTGGGGGGACTGTGGTGGTTTTTTTTAATGTATTTTACTTGAGGTTTTTTACATCCCTCTCCCCATGGTGGGGAGGCTGTGTTTTCCATCTTTTGTTTTTGCCCCTTTGTGTTATTTTATACATTTTATGTTTTATATTGTAAGCTGCCCCAGGCTGCCTTTGGTAGGAGGGGCAGGGTAATAAGTTTTCTAAATAAATAAAGGCAGAAAGATTAATCTTCTAGTAAAGGAAGGCAGGTCTATGAATTACTCGACAAAGCTCAAAATGGACACCAAATTTAGCCAACCTCATCTGTTCCAAAAGGGCATTCAGTTAACTCCTTAAATTGTCTCATAAACCAGTAATCACTAAAACACAAAGCACCTTACCTATTCTTCATTAGGCATGGGCGAACAGATCGCGGTTCGTGTTCGGCCGTTCGGTTCGGCCGCATTCGGTTCGTGTGTTCGTGTTCAGCCGTATCGCATGTTCGTGTTCGGTCGTTCGGTTCGGCCGCGTGCGGTTCGCATGTTCGTGTTCGGTCATTCGGGCAGGTCGCGCGTTCGGACATTCGGTTCGTTCGCAATCAGGTTGTGCGTTCATGTTCGGTTGTTCGGTGTTCAGGTGGATCGCACGTTCGCGTTCGGCCGTTCAGTCAGAAATATCGCGAGATCGCGGGAAGCCATAAATCACGCCGGAAACAGGAAATTCGTGTGTGTGGTGTGCGAGTGAGGCAAGAGGGTGTGTGTTTGTGTCGGTGGCTGCTTGTTTGTGTGTTTTGGTTGTGATTGTGTAGGTTTTGGCTGTGCTGTGTGTTTGGGTGGGTTGGTGTGTGTTGTGGGTGACTGTGGTGTGTGGGTTTTGTAAAAAATATATATTAAAAAATGAATAGATTTTATCAAGGTGGCTGCTGGGGCCACGTTTGATGGTGGAGGAGTTGGCGGCGGCGGTGGAGGAGGAGGAGGTGACAGTGGTGGCTGCTGCTACTGCCCCTGCCTCTGCCCCTGCCGTGGCAACGGTGGTGTCTTCCGTCTCAGACGAGGTGGAAGCAGGGGGCTCTACTGTGATTCCTGCCAGGTTTGTAAACCTTTTTTTAACTTTTAAGACAAGAAAGGCTGTATTAGTTTTTTAGTTAGAGTGTGCCAGCCAGGGGCGGGATGGGAGGATTTGCACGTGCTTGCAAGGGGTGGCTTTCTAGTTGCACTATCTAGCATCCCCTAGCAGCCCTGGGATGGCAGGATAGGATTTGCACCTGCCAGCAAGGGGTGGCTTTCTAGTTGCACTATCTAGCATCCCCTAGCAGCCCTGGGATGGCAGGATTTGCATGTGCCAGCAAGGGGTGGCTCTCCAGTTGCACTATCTAGCATCCCCTAGCAGTCCTGGGATGACAGGATAGGATTTGCACCTGTCAGCAAGGGGCAGCTTGGCTTTCTAGTTGCGCTATCTAGTGTACCCTAACAGCCCTGGGATGGCAGGATTTGCACGTGCAAGCAAGGGGTAGCTCTCTAGTTGCACTATCTAGCATCCCCTAGCAGCCCTGGGATTGCAGGATAGGATTTGCACATGGCAGCAAGGGACACCTTGACTTTCTAGTTGCGCTATCTACTCTAGCGTCCCCTAGCAGCCCTGGGATGGAAGGATTTGCACGTGCCAGCAAGGGGTGACTTTCTAGTTGCACTATCTAGCATCCCCTAGCAGCCCTGGGATGGCAGGATTTGCACGTGCCAGCAAGGGGTGGCTTTCTAGTTGCGCTATCTAGCATCCCCTAGCAGCCCTGGGATGGCAGGATTTGCACGTGCCAGCAAGGGGTGGCTTTCTAGTTGCGCTATCTAGCATCCCCTAGCA
>QEPC01000600.1:730917-740995 GCA_003113815.1 Sphenodon punctatus
AATGACTTCCCCCTCCCTGCTACATTTGGCCTTCCAGTGACCTGACAGAAGACCATGTTTTAGCCACCCGAACACAACCGAACACGATTCGAACTGAACGAACTGTTCAGTCATTTCGTCGTTCGGTGTTCGGATATGTTCAGTATGTTCGCCATTTCGCTGTTTGGTGTTTGGTAACGTTCGGTATGTTCGTGTTCGTGTTCGGTTGTCCGAACAGGCCGAGTTCGGGCCGAACACTGAACTACCGAACCGCATTTGCCCATCCCTATTCTTCATATGAATTAAAAGAGTAATAGTTTCATACCCAATAACACTCAAAACAATTTAATACCCTTTAAAAGGCAACTAAAAAAACCCAATTGTATACACTGTAAAAACATCAAAAAGCCAATAGAACTATAATTATCCAGTAAAATAAGCCTAACAAAGGCTGCTTTTAGATGAGCGGGTTGCCGTCACATGACCCGCTCATGAGATAGTTCAAAATCCCGCGACGCAGGATTATACAAGATGGCCATCAGGGATCATGCGCATGAAAGGCGGTCGTGCATTATTTGCCGACCGCAAATTAAATACTTCGATTGTGGGGTATTTAATTTGCAGTTGGCAAATAATGCGTGATTGCCTTTCATGCGTGTGATCCCCAACATCCGTCTCCTGTAATCCCACATTGCGGGATTTTAAAATATTGCATGAGCAGGTTACACGACAGTGACCCGCTCATCTAAAAACGGCCATAGATATACTTTGAAACAACCCTATACTTATCCAATCATAAAAATAAAAAAATTAAAACTCAAAAGACCAACATGGTTGATACAAAACATGTATCCTTTCACAAAAACTTATATCACACTCACTCTAAAAAACAAATTCACAAGAAAGGAAACAAATCTAGCTCTTCATAAGAGGTAAGAGTGTTTAACTTACAAATCCAAAAAGCTTCTCTTCTGAGTAATGTTAAGTCTTTATTGGCCACCGTATATGTTATTAAATACCCATGTATTGAGAGTAGAACACATTCTGTAGAACACATTGTGAACGGTTTCATTCAATGGGTGCTTTTAGACAAGCACCTCCCCAACCACCAATTATACATGTTGCAGGGCTGTAGTGGGTGTCGTGCAACATGTATAATTGGTGGGAGGTGGGTGCGTAGTGGATGGGGACGTACTTGTCTAAGGCTGTTTTTAAATGGACCGCCAGTGTGTGTGGGGGGGGAGGGGGGCGTTCCTTGTGCAGTAATTGGAGTGCTGCTGTGGGGGGCATGCATGGGGGGGAGGGAGGCTGCACACAAGCGCACCCTCATCTCCACCCACTTCCATGCATGGAGCAACCTGCCTTTTCTCCGGTTGCTCCATGGGTAGGGAATTGTTAACAGGAGACACCCTCCCACTTGTGACTATTGGGGGGGTGGGTACCCCAATATCCACTGTTCCTTAAACTTCAGGGGGAATGAGCTTACTGACTTAAACTGGGGTCTCCACATGTTCAAAAGGATCAAGCTGAGGACAGTACACGCTACAGGCAGTTTATGTACCCTCCCCAAATAGAAAGAAAGAGAGAGAGAGACAGGTGTCCAAAAACAACAAGTTTATTGTTATATAAAAAAACAGAGAAACACAGCCCCAGTCTGGCTAGCGAGATTTAAAAGGGGAAAATACAAACAGCTTGCGGGGAGTATGGTAGGAGAAGGGGTGTGTGCCCCAGTGTCGACTCAGCGATGGAGAGCGAGAGAACGCAAACGAGGGGGAGAGAGACAGGGCTTCCCCAGTTGGCTGGGAAAGTCTGGACCTGTGGTTACCTTTCCTTGCCTGTTGAGGTGGGACAGGCGGCCCACGGATCCAGCGCAGTTCAGGGGATGGAGGAAGAAAGAAGGGGCAGACCAGAGTCTGGGAGATCTCTCAACTCAGACATGCACAGAGTGTCCTGCACATATCTTGGTCCCAAGATTTCTCAAAGGTTGGGAAAACCAGGGGCAGTTATTTGATACTAGACAAAGGGTTTTGGGAGCCTACGAAGGGTCGTTTGGGGTGTACAATGGGCTAATGAGGGGAGGTTACTTCCATGACAAAAAGGGCTATACTAGATGCACCCGATACCTTTTATACAGGAGGTACGGGTAAACAAAAAGTGAAGGGCAGGAAGGAAGGACTTAACAACAGGCTTCGGGATACAATGAGTGTGTGTCTGGTTTCTCTTGGAGTTAGGGTGTTGCTGGACTGAATCATGGCTACCAGTCCTTTGTTACAATAGGGTGAGTCTCTCTCCTTAATGACCCCATTATTTATTCAGAGAGCTCTCCCTTCTAGTCTTTTTCTCAACCTTAGGCTGGTATTTTTCTCAACCTTAGGCTGGGCGGTCCCTTTTTGCTAGGAGCTAGGGTGGTTGGGCCTGATTCTTATTTTCCATGCCCCCCCCTTTCCTCTTGCATCCAGTGTGGGACTTTACCCCAAGCCTCCTTGTCCTTGGTTACCCTGTGGACTTTGCCGACCCCTGGGTCCAAGTCAGTTGGCTATCACAAAAAGAGGGGTACATCCATTCTGGGGGGGACCAGGGGTCCTGGCTAACAAATGGTGGATATGTGTGGGTTGCAGAAGCACGCACCCATGCACATACACATTCAAATGGGATGCTCCCACACATGTCCACTGGCAGGAGTGGGAGCATCTCATTTAAAAATGGTCTAAAAGCACCCTCTCTCTCTGAATATCTGCAGGATTTATGAAACTATTCTGCTAGTGAGTGAGCAACAAACCCCGTTACCACAAGGGTTTAGAGGTGATGACCCTTTCTTTCCCTTATAACCACTCTGCTTGCTGAAGATCAGGGGTTCTCAACACTTTTAAAACTGGGATGACCTCTTTCATACTGGGCTTACCTTTCCATACTGGAATTGCCTGAAGATCCTCATCTCTTCCAATCCTGCCCCCATTTAGGGAATCATATCTACAGCTGTGGTATCATGGGAAAAGGTACAATTACTTGGCAACAAGACTGGAGTCTTGGGCTTTGCTTGAGGGGGGAAAGGACAGATCCTGTTCTAGTTTGCCTGCAGAGCTTAGCATGCACCATGGGGTCTGATTATGTTCAGAGTTTCTGAAGCTGCTAGGGCTAGACACTAGCTGACTCAAATAAGTTTGAGGGCAAGAAGTGGAGAGAAAAGGGTTTTGAGTAGAGCTAAAACAAGTACCAACAAAAACAGGGATAACTGTCAGCTTTCCGGTACCCAAATCAAACTGAGTATTTCAGATATTATTAGTACCTGGACTGGTTTTTGATTGGGTACCCAAAATACCCGTATACTAAAATACCAATTTTGTCCCTTTTATGGGTAAGTTTGATATTTTGGTATACTGGCTGTTGATATTTCAGTATTTTGAGTACTTGAATGGTTTGGGTACCAATTTGGATATCCAAAATGGTATTCAGAAATGTGGGTATTACCTGTGGGTAATCATGTCCCCATTTCTGCTCTAGAGAGTAGACCTTGATCCCTATTTGAAGATCCCTGGCTATGCTAATCAAGAGTGCACTGATGCTGTACCCTCCAGCATCCCAACAAGGCACTGTGTTTTTTTCCTCATTATTTTGCTGTGACATGGAGCAGAAGAGCAGCCTTTGATATGGGAGTGTCACATGAAGCCCTGAGAAATTTTGTGAGTGGATGGAAGCAGTAGCAGCACTCAGCAGAGCCAGCTGTAACAGTTATCACGAATGTATGAACTGGAGGAGTTGGCCAGAGGGATGGCTGTCTCCAGATAACCTTGCGTAACCCAAACAGACCCAAGAGGAGCCACATGATTCACACAAAAGCTTCCAGAGAACAAATTTCCTAAACAGGAACTCTCTTTGAATCTGAAGTAAGGGGAGGGGCAGTTTTTCTGGAGCATGAGTGGTGGGGTGACGCAGTGATAGGAGGAATAGAGTTGAGGGGAGGGGTTGACCATGGGTATGGGGGGACAAAGTTGGGTGAGCAGAGTCAGGAGTGTCAGAATGCAAGGGGGTGTGGTCTGCGAGGGCACTGCAAGGGGGTGGGAATGGGACAAGGAAGGCATTTGGGGGCACCAGCAAAGGGATGGTGTAGGAAGGGGTCTGTGGGGGTACTAGCAGGCAGTTGGAATGCGACTGGGCACACTGGCAAGGGGGTAGGGCAGGGATGGGCCCAGGGAACCTCAGGTCTGGGGGCCAAATGTAGCCCTGACAATGACACCCAACTCTACCTCTCCTTTTCATCTGACCCAGACCCGGCAGTCTCTGTGCTTACCTGGTGTTTGGCGGCTGTGGGAAACTGGATGAGAGTGAGCCGTCTGAAACTGAATCCCGACAAGACAGAGGTGATGTTAGTGGGTAAGGCAGTGGGTGTGGCATCCCCTGTCATTGATGGGGTTCGCCCCCAGCTGGTCTCCCAGGTTCATAGTCTGGGAGTGCTTCTTGATTCCCAGCTCTGCCTGGATCTCCAGGTGGGGGCTGTGGCGAAGAGCGCAATTTGCCAATTACATCTGGTGCGGCGACTTCAGTCGTTTGTCTTGGACTCCAACCTGGTCATACCATCCATGCTTTTATCACCTCAACACTAGACTATTTTAATGCGCTTTATGTGGGGCTACCCATGATGGTGGTTTGGAGACTGCAGCTGGTGCAGAATGCAGTGGCTTGCCTCCTAACTTAGAGGGGGGAAGGCACTGGCCAGCGGAAGGGGTAGGGAGGCCAGGTATGTAAACTTTAGAGGACACATGATAAATACAGGTTGCAGGGCTGCAGTGGAGTCAATGTAGCCCTGCAACCTGTATTTCTCATTAATAATTTAAAACCCACCCCCTCTTGCCCAATGGCAGATCAGAGTGGCATACAATAATAAAAATATAATATACAATACAAAAATACAATATAAAAACAATTAAAAATCTACAAACAAACAAGGCCTGAGTGAAAAACAAACAAACCCCCCACACACCCCGGTCTCCCTCACCTTGCCTGGTGAAACAGCCAGTTCTTACACTGACTGCGGAAGGAGGGGAGATCCGGAGAGAGGTGAATCTCCACTGAGGGAGTTCCACAGCCATGGTGCAGCCACCAACAACGCCCTTCAAATGCCACCACCTGGGATTCCCAGGGGACTTCCAAGAGGGTGCCCCCGGCCAACCGCAGGGGCTGATCCAGGGCATGAGGGATGAAGCGATCCTGCAAGTACGTGGGGCCCAGGCCATATAGGGCTTTAAAAATAATAACCAACACCTTGAATCAGGCTCGGAACACTATGGGCAGTCAGTGTAGAGAACGGAGCACCGATGTTATGTGCTCACAGAGGCCTGTGCCCACCAGGAGGTGGGCAGCTGGATTCTGCACCATCTGCAGTCTCCATGTCGTCACCAGGGGTAGCTGCATGTAGAGCGAATTGCAGTAGTCTAGTCTTGAAGTGATGAATGCATGGATGATGGTGGCCAGATCGGAGCCTGAGATATAAGGCCGAAGACAACGAACCAGGTGTAATTTACGAAATGCACTCCAGTTCTCGCAACAGCCACCACCTGGGTATCCAGGTGGAGTTGTGTGTCGAGGAGCACTCCCAGACTCCAGACCTGAGGGACCAAGGAGGGACACGCCCTATTAATGATGGGGGCCTCCACTCCCTCACCCCTTCCCACCAGCAGCACCTCCATTTTATCAGGATTCAGCTTCAGACATCTCATCCTCATCCAATCCTCCACCGCAGACAGACACTGAGTAAACACTGAGACTTCAGGGCCTGGGTCAGATGAAAATGAGAGGTAAAGCTGGGTTTCATCAGCACACTGATGACACCCAACCTCATACCCTCTCACAGTCTCATCCAAAGGTTGCATGTACATGTTGAACAGGAGAGGGGACAGAATGGATCCCTGCGGAACTCCACATATTTGTATTAATTTATTTAAAATTTATATCCCGCTCCTCCTGCCCACAGGGCAGCCTGGGGTGGTGAACAACAATCAATAAAACAATACAAAAATGTAAAACAATTTTAAAATACAATATGCGGGGAACCCCCCCACTCCCACCCCTACCCCTCGCCAAAAGCCTGATGGAACAGACAGGTCTTATATACATGCCGAAATAGCAGGAAAGTGGGAGCCAACCAAGCCGCCTCCAGGAGCGAATTCCACAGCACAGGGGTGGCCACTGAAAAAGATCTAACGTCGGTGGCCACCCACCTCGCGCAGGGAACCTCCAAAAAGGCTCCCACGGATGATCTCAAGGGTAGCACGGGCACATGGGGAGTGAGGCAGTCCTGCAGATAAGCACGGCCCAGGTCGTGAAGGGATTTAAAGGTTAAAACCAGCACCTTGAACCTGGCCCAGTGCTTTAGAGGCAGTCAGTGCAGAACCCGGAGCACTGGTGTCATGTGCTCCCTGCGACCCGCCCCCATAAGGAGGTGGACCGTGGCATTCTGCACCAGCTGCAGCCTCTGGACCAGCTTCTCGGGCAGCCCCACGTAGAGCGCATTGCAGTAACCCAGCTTCGAAGTGATGAAGGCATGGATGACAGTGGCAAGGTTGGAGTCTGAGAGATATGGCCGAAGCCGCCGGACAAGATGTAACTGCCAAAAGGCACTCCCCACCACAGTCACAACCTGAGATTCCAGGCTGAGCCATGAATCGAGGAACACACCCAGACTCCACACTTGAGAGATCATGGGAGGGCGAACCCCCCCCCGACAGAGGAGATTCAACCACCCCCTGGTCCCCCAAGCCCTCGCCCACACCAACATCATCTCCGTCTTGTCAGGATTCAATTGCAGATGGCTCGACCTCATCCAAGCCCTCACAGCTGACAGGCACTGGGAAAAAAAGGAGACTGCATGGCCTGGGTCGATGGAAAAGGAGAGGTAGAGCTGAGCGTCATCAGCATACTGATGACACTGCATGCCCTGAAACCCCCTCACAATTTCCCCTAATGGCTGCATATAGATGTTAAACAAGAGGGAGGATGGAATGGCACCCTGCAGGACTCCACACGTGAGGTCCCAGGGGGAAGACGTACACTCCCCCAAGACTACCCGGTGAGTTCTCCTGGCCAGGAACGAATGAAACAAGTCCAGGACCATCCCACCAATCCCAGCACGGTCCCACACACAAGTCACCAACACCTCATGATCAACTGTGTCGAACGCAGCCGAAAGGTCTAGCAGGACCAGTAAGGTCTGACGACCCTGGTCCAATGCCAAACAGAGATCGTCAACCAAGGCCACCAATGCTGTCCCATACCATACCTAGTCCGAAACCCAGACTGGGAGGGATCAAGGAAACCGGTGCGGTCCAGATGTTCCTGGAGCTGCTGTGCCACAGCCCATTCAATAACCTTCCCTAAAAAGGGAAGGTTAGAGACCGGCCGATAACTGGCAGGAGCATCAGCGTCAAGAGATGGTTTCTTGGGTGGGGCCTAACCACAGCCCCCTTTAGGCAGTCAGGCACCCTGCCCTCCTGAAGGGAGGCACTAACCACCCCAGCCAGCAATGGCCGTAATGTCTCCTGGCTAGCTTTCACCAGCCAGGATGGGCATGGATCTTGCTCACAAGTAGTGACACGAACAGATCCCAGCAAGGACTCCACATTGGCAGGTGCTACCATCTGAAACTGATCCCGCAAAACAGCACAGGACGAGGCATCCATAGCCCCAAGATGATCCTCTGCAATAACTGTGGTACCAAAATCATGGCGGATTCGAGCGATCTTATCTGCAAAGTACTTGATAAACCATTCACAGCAGTCACTGGATTGCTCCAGGTCCAAGTGGAGGCAGGCAGGACTGTCTAAGCCTTTCACCACCCGGAAAAGCTCCACTGGACGTGACTTTGCAGCTGCAAGAAGAGCAGCAAAGAACTGCTTCTTTGCTGCCTGCACCGCCACAGCATAGGTCTTTAAACTGCTCTTATGCTGCGATCGATCATACTCATCGCAAGTCCGGTGCCACCATTGCTCCAACCACCTGCTCTCCCGCTTCAAGCATCGCAGGCCCTCAGTAAACCAAGGAGACCTGCGGAAGACTCGGGAGGGCAGCGGACACCTGGGAGCAGTTGTCAATGGTCTCAGCCAACAAGGTGTTCCAGAAGGCTATGAGATCATTGACAGAGCGGGTGTCAAGGTATAGGAGAAACTACCCCAGAGCATTCCGGAACCAAACCGGTTCCATTAGTTTCCGGGGGCGGACCGATCTAATAGGTCCTGTATCCTATCGGGGGCTAACATGAGCCAGGATGCATGCCTTAAGGAGGTAATGGTCAGACCATGACAAAGGCTTTACCCCCCGACTTCTACTAACTGACCCCCCACCTCAAGGCCGGTGCAGAAAACCAAATCCAGTGTATGTCCCTCCTCATGTGTGGGGCCACAGATGATTTGGGACAGGCCCATGGTTGTCATCGAGGCCATAAACTCATGCCTCGCTCCTCCATGATCGGTGTCAGTGTGAATATTAAAGTCCCCCAGGTTAACTTATTTAGGGGTCCGGAGGATCACATCTGACACCAGATCAGCAAGATCATGTAGGGATGCCGCCAGGCAGTTGGGTGCACGGTACACCAGCAGCACCCCTAATCTGTCCCCAACCAAATCCAACACAAGATGGAGGCACTCGACACCTGGTGGAGCCTGCACCGGATATCTCCTAAAAGACAATGCATCCTTGATAACAATGGCTACACCGCCTCCCGTCCCTCCAGCCGAGGTTGATGCTGCACAGAGAACCCAGCTGGAACAAGATCGGCCAGAATAGGGCCAGATTAATTGTCCAGCCAGGTCTCTGTAATACCCACGAGGTCAGCGTCCCACTCTGGGATTGACTCCCAGATGGTAGATGATTTATTGACAATCAACCTCGCGTTCAGCAGCATCAGATCCAGGCCTGGGGTCTCCTGGGCCTCGACCCACAACCGACTCATGTGGGAGGTTGAGAGGGGAACGGGCACAAGGCACCGCTCCCTCCTCCCTGATGGAACGCACCTCCCCATTGGACCATATCTCTCCCCGACCCATAACAACCCTGATAGCCCCTCCTCAGAGAACCCCATTAGACACTCACCCTCCATAGGCTGCCCCGACAGGTTGGCGAGAGGGACCCTAACCCCCCAACTCCCCCTATCCGCCTCTGCCACCGGCAGGCAACCCTCCCCCCCGGAGGGTCACCCCTGCTCACACCATGGGTTCCCCTCCACATCACCCCCAGCCATCCCTCTCCTGCCACCAGAAGGAGGTCAACAACACCCAAACCACACCCCAACCACCCAGCACCCAAAATGCCACCCCTCCAATATCACAATTCCCCCACACAATACACACAGGACCCCACCTTACTCCTCTGTCTGAATCAAATTAATTAATCAAATTAATTAATAACATTTATTCGACTGGCTCTCGCCATAGTAATACAAACTAACAAAACACAAAAAAACAGGAAACACACAAACAAACAATGATATACATTAAATATAAAATGACAATAACATATACAATAACAACACATAATGAAATATAAAAAACAATATTTAAATTTTTTTTTTTATATAACATAACAAAACCAATCTCAGTTGGCTCCATTAATATGAAAATACTTTTACCAAACTGTACCTTCAACGTACAACCCCTTATCCAATACAGGGAGGAAGCCATTAAACAAGATAAAGGGGGATAGCCCACCCATTGGGTGAAAGAAATAGATACTCCCTGATTAGACAGGGCAACGTACATGTCCATGATCAACAATCCATGTATTAAACATTTTTAATTACAGAATCTTAAACAACCCCATATCACTCTCCACTTGACATTTCTATCATTTCCTTTCTCGCTACCTCCCTTACTAGGGAAGCAAGATATACAAAAGTTGCGACCGCATGCGCCACTGTCTTATCCAAAGTAGTAAGCAATATTTGCAGGCGAGCAAAATCTGACAGACAATTCTGTGCCTGCCACAAAGGGCTTAGCCAGGCATGCCTAAGGTCTTCGTATAGTGGACAATAGAAAAAGAAATGGAAGATATCTTCCAACAAAGCATCGCTACATAAACATTTTCGATTTACATACAGCTGATTTAAATATCT
>QEPC01000600.1:746691-762592 GCA_003113815.1 Sphenodon punctatus
GCTGCCGAAGGCTCCCGGGCCTTTTACAGCCCAGTCAATTTCCTCTCTGGCCACGCCCCCTCTATCGGGATCACTCACAGCTGGGCCGCTCGTACAGCTCCTTCCACCCGTGCAGCCTGGGTGTTGCGCGGTCCACAGAGATCACTGGCAGCAAGGCAAGCAGGTCTCCGGGGATCCAGCCGCGGCACACACTCTCCCCGCTTCTCCAACTCCGGTGCTGCCGAAGGCTCCCGGGCCTTTTACAGCCCAGTCAATTTCCTCTCTGGCCACGCCCCCTCTATCAGGATCACTCACAGCTGGGCCGCTCGTACAGCTCCTTCCACCCGTGCAGCCTGGGTGTTGCGCGGTCCACAGAGATCACTGGCAGCAAGGCAAGCAGGTCTCCGGGGATCCAGCCGTGGCACACACTCTCCCCGCTTCTCCAACTCCCCACTCCTCTGTCAGTATCTTCACCCTCCCACACTCCCACCCTCGTAGGGGGAGGGGTGGCGAGGCAATGTCCAAGTAGATATAACGTCCATGGTAGCCACCTCAGCCGCCTCCATCCGCTAATGGCCTGCCAACAGCACTTCGCCCTTTGGCCGCTGCCCAGAGAGTGCCGCCCTCAGGGGCAGCTCCCCTTTGTAGAGATGGTTACCTGCAGGGGGAGGGACAGCAGAGTGGTTGCAGGTGGGGAGGATTCCCAGGGTCTTGGCCAAGGAGCCAACACCCCACCCTCCTTTCCCAGTCCTTACATGCCCTCAGGGGCAGCTCCCCTTTGTAGAGATGTGTTCCCGGGGGGAATGATGTAAAATCCCCCAGTACCACACACTGAGTTCTTCCGGCCAGGAAAGAGCAGAACCATTCAAGAACAGTGTCCTCTAAAATTTGCATAGCTGACCACCCTACTGCTACTGCTGGCCAGCGCCCTCCGCCCTCTAAGTTCTTGCTGGCGCTCCCTATCCAAGCCCTACCTATCCCCTCCCCCATCCCATTCTTACCCCCTAAAGGGGGTTGCAGGAAGAAACAGCAGTGGTCCCTGCTGGTGGTGAGGGCTCACTGCAGGTTCCCAATGCCAGCAGCCAGGCTGAGAGGCAAGGAGCATGTTCAGCATGGGGGGTGGGGTGGGGTATTTGGTTCCACACCTGGGCCCCCCATAGTCGGCACCCATGTCCTGGAGTAAGCATGTACACCCTGTGGGCTGACAGTGGGGCAGAGTTGCCGTAGAGTCTGTTGTGTGAACATGAAACAGCTATGCCAGAACCACTCAGGGCACCTCTGTTCTGCTTTGTGTGAGCATATGTTTGCAGTATTTGGGGGAAGGTCACTTCGATAAATTACACATGCAAGCTGAAGAGATGAACCTGTTTGGACAGACTGCATGTCCCTTTGCTCAGATCCCCAGCCCCAGCTTTTCTAAACATAGCCACTTTGGTTTTGGAAACTGAGGCCATTTTTTAAATGGGTGAGTCCACCCTTCCAGACTGGGAGAGGGTTTAAACAGTGACAGATGGGTGTGCACTCAATGTGCACACCCACCAGCCACCTATGTCCCTGCATGGTGCAACCCGGGATTTTCCGGGTTGTTCTGTGCCGGGAGATGGGTGGAGGTAGGTGGGGGTGCATGGGTTGTGGGAGCACACCCCCACCTTTACACAGGTGCTGACCACATATTTCCACGACCGCTGGGTGGACCGGTGTAGTAGTGTCTTGTGTATAAAGACCCTGAACTGAAAGCCTTGATACTGAATTGATGCTGCCATGTACTGCTTGTTTGGCTGAGCCAGAAATACAGTGCATACACTTCTGACTGGCAAAGGCTGGGAAATTGACAGGTAAAGTTGGGAATTCAAGCCAAGTTTATCCATTCTTAAGAAGCAAACAGTTTGAGTTTGGCTTGAAGGGCTGAGGGTCAGTATGCATTTTTTCCAGTAGACTTGTCCCTCCCTACTATTGAAGTAGGCTTTTTATTTTTATCGCTCTAAGCTCCTGTTGTGTCTCTGTGGACACAAGCCACACTAAAGAGTCACAGTGCATCTTCTGCCAAATTCATATTTTACTTTGAAATTGGAAAACTTCCTATCAATAGGAGTTAAGAGCCTGCTGGCAGAGCTGCTTATTCTAAGCAAATATGCTTGTACTTAGAGGTGACCTTAGCAATTGTGGGGTACTGTGTGAAGGAATATCTACATGGGCCTCATGCATGGCAGGATGGGGCGGTATAGAAATCTAGAAAAATAAATAAATAAATATGCTTAAAAGAGCCCCCACCAGGGTCTCTCTGCACTTAGGAGAGACCTGTAACTTAGGCCACTTTCAGACATACCTGCCCCCCACCCCCGCCCAGCGTGCATATTCTGGCTGTGGGGGGGAAATGCGCAGCCAGGATATGCGTGGGGATCGGCTGGTCTGAAAGGACACACGCGCACACACACACCCCGGTATAGCTTTGCCGGCAGAGACATGCATTGATACAGAGCTCGATTTCCTGCTCTGCATCCCTTGCATTTCTGCTGGCAAAGCCGTGCACAGGGGGGAGAGGGGGGCAGCTTTCAGACCAGCTGATCCCTGTGCATATCCTGGCTTCGCATTTCCCCCCCCCCCGCAGCCGGAATATGCGGGGGGGGGGCAGGGGGGAGGATGTCTGAAAGTGGTCTAAGTGAAGTACGTGCACTTGCAACTTCTCAACCTCATGAATGCACTCTTGTCTCTCCCGATGTTCCCCTCTCCCTTGTCTCTTAGATTGCAAGCCCCTGGGGGTAGGGACCTGTCTATAGCTATTGGTTGTACAGTGCTAGGTACACTGCTGATGCTATAGCAATAATAATAATAATAATACTACTACTAATAATAATAATTAATAAATTAATAAATAGTGCACTCCAAGATCCAGGTGGGACTCCTCTAGCACAGGGCCAGGTGTAATTGCCGTGGTCACACATACCTAAGGAGTTACCTTGTTTGTACTAACCAAGGTGGGGTGAGAAGAACCTTGACCTCTCATAGCATCGGGAACAAAACATGGTTCTCAAGTGTCGAAATGCCTGTTTCTGAAGCAATATCAGTGTTGGGAGGTTTTTGCAAGGAAAATTGCGAAGTAACGGAATGGAGATTAAGTGATTAGATAAAGAATTTAATATCCAGACCTTGTGTATCTTTAACCATTGGAAATACAGCAGTAGGGATGCTATGTGTTTATCCATACCTGGAGCAAGTGGGTAAAAAGCAACACATGCCAGCTCCTGCAGCAGAACTTCACACATTCTGGAAAGCATGGGGTGCACCCATGGCTCCCCTCTCTGTCTGTCAGCAGTACACCTGGCTGGAAAGATACTGGGGATGCTGGCCAGCTGACCCTGCAGACCAGCCCTTCCCACCTAGGTCTTTAGCTAGGAATCTCTAATGCAGGACTGGGATTCACTCTGACATCCCTCTGCACCTCAAAATACAGCTGTGACTCAGTTTCCCTACATGGAACCTCCACAGCCTTCTGCCCTTGCAACCCAGGGGGTCTCTACCCACACTTGCAACAAGGTGTTTTAATCCAAATGCAGAAAGCCAGGTTTGCAAGTGCAAACCCTTAGTCATCTGTAATTTGGGGGTTCCCTGGTTTATAGAAAACATATGTGGGTGAGCTCATTTCTGCATCTAGCAGAGGAACACTTACAGTCCTGTAAGCAGTTTCAGGAAGTAAACACACACCAGCTTTCTAGTAAAAGAAAGCCTTGTAAAATGAAATTGCAGCAAGTTCAAGTAAACACAGATGGTTGAGTTAGGCAGTCACTACTGAAAACAAAAATGACTAAAAAAATGCAATTCTAAACTTACTTGGATAGCTCACCCTATCCACGTAATTTCTTAACAAATCCCTTCCGGTCCCTCAGGACTAGGTCCCTCCTTGTACCAGAGCAGAATCAATAGCATTTTTAGCTCTTGGCTTGTATAGCTTTTCATGTTCTTTGATCCATTTTAGCATTAAATCAATTTGTTACTTGTGTGTCCCCATCTTGACTGACAGTCCATCCTGCCAGTATGTAGAGAGTATGTGGCAGTACTTCCAGGATCCTTTCTGTATTAAGTGGATCAGCTTCCATTGTTTCGCAGGCTGCGTATTACCAGTTTGTGGATTTACACTAATTGAATTTGTCTGACTCAAGACTCTTGTGCCTGATATAAAGTTTTATTTTATATAATTTACATTAAAACTCTGGTCTGTAATTTTCTTCTATCATGGCACTTGGTGGTTCATAAGGATTAAAATGGCACCAAGCATGGCAGACCTGCATATATGCATATTGGAATTATAGGAATATTGCTTTTTTACATAATACATGGCATATTTGTGATATATAAATCATAGCCTATTGTCTTGAGACCCACATACTACATTGTCTGTGGGTGCTTTCCCACGATACTCACTGTGCTCAATTTGCTCCCGGGAAAGAATCCGGAAGGCAAAGCATGTGTAGGGTTTTTAACGTGGGACTCCCCCCGCCTCCCCTTTTGCGCATTTTGCTGGAGATCCTGCAGGGGATTGTAGAAGAGGCAAAGCCAGCTCTGCAATCCCCCGCAGGATCACTGGCAAAAATGTGCGGGGAGGATGGTGGCGGTGGGTTCGTGTTACAAACCCTGCACTAGCTTTGCCATCTGGATTCTTTCAAAGGCAAATTGTACGCAGTAAGTATCATGGGAAAGCACCCGATGTGTGGACCCAAACCTGGGACCGTTGCCTAGGGTTGCTACCTATGTATATTTTTCCAGGCCACTTATGAAACATACATGTTGCAGGGCCTGCATTGGCAACAATGCAAGTCCTGAAACATGTATGTTTCATAAGTGGCCTGGAACAATATACATAGGTGGCAACCCTACTGCTGTCCCACTTTTTTTCTAGTCAGAGAACTAGGTTTGTCCCTTAGTCCTTCGTGTGCTTGTATGTACAAAGGCAGATGCAGGCACAGATATACATGTGGCTTGTGTAACATGCAGAAACCCTCCAAGAAAGTACATCCAGCCTCATTTTCAGCATTCCATGCTGCCAGAGCAGCTGACTCCAGCTGGAAATCACCAGTGCTCCCTGCCTGTAGGATGGCTGAAACGGGCAAATGCTAGAGACTGCTTTGAAAGTGCATCTTCAGTGAGTTGTTCAATAGATAGCTGGGATGATAGCTCCTCTCTGCAGTTTTCCTTTCAATTCCCATATGAAATGCAATATCCAGGATAACACAGGTAATGTACAAACCATGTCCTGCAGCTGCTGTTCAAAAACACTTCTAGTCAACAGCTGCTGAACCTTGACATTTCTGGTCTATCTGGTTCTAACTGTGTGTACTACCCTCACATGTTACACTTACTTCCCTTTCTTATTAAGCAAAGTGCATTAGAGCTCCTCCCAGGCTGGGTTCAGCAGCTCCAGTAAAGGAGCCAATGGAGAACTTGATTCCCAGAGAGTGAACAACTCTGCACCAGAGGTGGGGAACCTTTTCCTTCTAGGGACCACTTTGAAAATTAGTACAAGTTGGAGACAGGAGTGTACTCTGGGGTAGGAGAAAGAAGAGGAGAATCCAGATCATGGATCTATGCTATGGATCCATCCCCTGAGCTTGTGTGCATGCCCTGCTTGTCTCGGCTCCCTTCTCTTGAACTTACTCTTGGGGATAGAATCTGGATCCTGGGGCCAGACCCAGGAACTAGAAAGGGACCAAATAAAAACTAGCCATAGGCTGTATTTGTTACCTAAGAACATAAGAAGTGCCATACCGAGTCAGACCAATGATCCATCAAGTCCAGCATCCTGTCTCTGACAGTGACCAATTTTCAAATCAAATCAATCTTTATTATGTTTAGCCACATGGCCATCACACAAATATAACAATATAATACAATACAAACGAGACCACAGTTATAATAAAAACAGACCTTATGGTAAGGCTTTTAACTTAAAAACTTAACTGGGAAATTATTGGTTGCAACAGGCGTGTCACTCCTTCATCTATTCCCCAAACATGGACTCCAAATAACAGACAAGATATGACTTTAGCCTCCAAAATTCGGCGGGGGACTGCAACTGATGGCTGGCCGTGGGCAAAAAAGAAACGAACAATGGCCATTACCTCCGGGGCAACCCCTTCCTTTATAGCCCGTGCCTGTTGGGATCAAGAGCAAGACTCAGATACTCTAACCCCCAGATACCGGAAAGATCGAACCTGTTCTATATGGTGTCCTCGGAGAGACCAAATGTGTTTCTTACCACTTCCACCACTCACCATTATTTTAGTTTTCCCGTAATTAATCCTAAGGTGCTATAGTTGACATCTTTCCTGGAAATCAAACCGCGTTCTACGCAACCCCACCCTAGAGAGAGACACAAGGACAGCATCATCTGCATACATTAACATGAAAAGTTTCCTCCCTCCCACATTGGGGGGATGATACCTTCCCGCCTCATCATGCTCAGTTATCAACGAGTTGACATAGATATTAAAAAGTAGGGGCGCAAGCAGACATCCTTGCCTAACTCCCCTAAACGTCTGAACCGGATCTGACAAGACCCCCTCAGGAGGCATCCTGACACGGAGCAGGGTCTCAGAGTATAGGTCTCTTATCAGCGCGATTAACCGCAGATCAATCTTAAGCCCCCTCAACACGTTCCACAATTTGGCCCTGCAAACCGTGTCAAAAGCTGCGGATAGATCCACAAAAGCTATAAATAGCTTTTGCCTGCGCCTATGATATTTACTCATTACGTGAGGTAAAATAAAGATCAGCTCTCCAGTTGACCGATTACCCCTAAAGCCCGCCTGCTCTTCTGCCAGGATGTTGTGAGAATTGCACCATTCCTGCAATCGTCGCAGAAGGAGAGCGGCATACACCTTGGCAGCCACACAAAGCAGTGTGATAGGCCTATAGTTGTTGGGATTAGATTTACTTCCCTTTTTAAATATGGGAACCACCGTCCCTACTTTCCATAATTCTGGGATAATAATGGCATTGTTAATTAAGGTAAACATGTTGGCCAGTGCTCCCAGCCCCCAGTCTGGAAGGGCCTTGAAAAATTCATTTGGGACAAAATCTGGCCTTACTGCCTTCCCCCTTTTAAGCACCTTGATAACTGTCTGGACCTCTTGCGGCAAAATCGGATCCCACAATGGCATATCCTTATCCCAAAGTGGTATATCCCCTATATCCTGTTCCAATAAGGCAAATAAAGCTGAGAAGTGGGACGTCTAATCTGACAGGGGTAAGACAACCTCCCTTACTAGTGTGAGGTGAGCTGATGGGATTTTGCCTTACTGCTCCCTCCCCCTTCCAGTTCCAGCAACAGCGTGTCTCCTTACCTGATCCCTGTCAGCTGTGCAGCAAGGTCCAGAGCTCCCCAGCGTAGCTGGAACAGATAAAAGATCCAAGCAGTCTCTGGCAGGGGTGTGAGGTGAGCTGATGGGATTTTGCCTTACTTCTCCCCCCTCCCAGTTCCAGCAACAGCGTGTCTCCTTACCTGATCCCTGTCAGCCATGCAGCAAGGTCCAGAGCTCCCCAGCATAGCTGGAACAGATAAAAGATCCAAGCAGTCTCTGGCAGGGGTGTGAGGTGAGCTGATGGGATTTTACCTTACTGCTCCCCCCCTCCCAGTTCCAGCAATAGTGTGTCTCCTTACCTGATCCCTGTCAGCTGTGCAGCAAGGTCCAGAGTTCCCCAGTGTAGCTGGAACAGATAAAAGATCAGGGAAGGTGCAGGGAGTTGCAGCCGCCACAGTTACTGATACTTACTTGCCTGTCAACTGCTCCCTGGGGCCAGAGTCGGGGGCGGAGTCGGAGCCCTGCAGGAGAACAAGAGGGCCGGTTGACCTACGGCAGCGCCGTCAGCGCGCGCCTCGGCTGCGTGCCGAAGGACTGCGTGCACAAGGGCGAGCCCTTTCGCGAGCCCTGGAGCAGGAGCAGGAGCAGGGAGGCTGGCCGTGGAGTTTGCTGAACATTAAGATCTGGGAATTGTTTTATTGCTGGTGACTGTTCTTCGCTGTATTATTAGCTCCTCTGTCATTATTATTTCCTTCCTCTGACTGTAGGGGGTGAAGTGTGGGGTATTCCCATTTGGTAGTACGTAGTGGGACTTGTCTATAGTTGTGTTTGTTCTAGATGGGTGTTGGGGGAGTATAATTTAATTATGCCTCCTAAAAATAAAAGGGGTTTCCCTTTGGTAAGATCTCAATCACCACCTCCAAAGCAAAGAAAAATGGATAGTTTTTTCCCCAAATTTAAATCGGTATGATGTCTTGGCCAATGGACCTAGGTCTATTACTCCTTGCTATCAGCAGGGAGGGTGTTCAGAGATACAGTATAAGCAGCAGGAAAGCTTTTCCTTTGTGGCACAAGCTCAGCTGATGCCAGAGGATGCTATGGATAAGTCTGAGGGCACTACGATATGTTGTGGAAATCATCTGCAAGCACTTGACCCTCTATCTACTGCTGATCTTTTGGCCAAGCATTGTACTCTGACGGCGCAGACCACTCAATGTACTTTTGGGCATATTAATGNCCACATACTATACCCCAGTGAACTGGGGGGGTCTTTAGGACACCAAGTTTCCTGGAGGCAGATTATATCAAACTGCCCCAAGAAGGAGCAAACCTCCTTATCCTTAACTTTAGCTAGCCATCCTGCCACATTCCACTGTCACATTACGGGCTCGCCAGCCCGCCCCCCGACACCGACCATCGGCAGAAGGCCACGCCCCCACCTCAAGCCCAGTCGTAGGGCCAGGGTCTGGAGCGCCGCCGCCGCTTGCGGTTTCCCCAGGGCCGCCAGGAACGCAACAGGCGGGGCCTCCGGTGGACGCTCAGGGGCCCCGCCCCCCACCACGCCGCTCGGAGCGCCTGCGGGTGCGCGCTGGGGGTGGAGCTAGCCCTTTATCTGCTGCCGGGTCACGGAGCTCTGTGCCGGTGAACAGAGCTTGCGTGTCTGTGGAGACTGGCCCCCCTGCCTGAAAGATAAGTGCTTGCCTTGAGTGTGTATCTTGTTGATTCCCTGCTGGTTGTACTTGCTCCCCAACAACCCCTTTGTGACTGCCTTGCCTGGATATTTGTGAACTTGATTCTTGGTATCATGGTGTGTGTGAAAAACCTTCCCCCCTTTTCCCTGGAAACAAGAGAGAGGAGCACGAGGGCCTGCGGGCCAGGGTGCATCCCCTTACCCCCCCTGGACTGGATTCCTTTTCCCTTGTCCCCTCTGCATGCGAGCCCCGGCATCCTGCCCCCCTGATCCTTGGGTCCCTTACCCTGCTGCCCTACACCATCCCTCACCAACAGTCCCCCCCTGTGGAAACCGAGTGTGAGGGACTCTTACTCTTGATTAGCTCTGTGCCCTATGATGATAGGGGCCTAAGCTCTTGGTGCGAAAGCACGCTGAGCGGCCCACACACTATCCTGACGTGCAACTGGGAGCCAGGTCTACACCAACAGAGCAGTGTGAGTGAACTAGGTGCGTGTGGGCGAAAGAATTCCCTACCCCCACTGACAGATTCACCGGCTCAGAGCCCCACGCCCTGGGTTACCATCATGAGCACTGCCCATGAGTTAGAGGAGCTAGTCCACGCCGTACAGTCTTTGGTGATGCAAGTAAAGGAGCTTCAGGAGCAGCACCTGGAGCTTGCAGCCACTGTGACTCAGCGGCAGCCTGCAGCCCCTCAGGCAGCGATGCTATTAGCCGCCCCCGCTCCACTGGCCCCGGTAGCGGGAGCCGTGGATGTTGCTGGGGCTGCCCCCGTGGCCGCGGCACCCCTTCCCCTGGGGCTTCCCACCCCATGGGAGCCTCGGGGACCACGAATTGAAAAGTTTCAAGGGGATCGCCGGATGTGTAGGGCTTTTTTGGCCCTTTGTGAACTTACATTTACAACCCAACCAGCTACTTATGCCATGGATGCGCTGAAGGTGGTCTTTGTGATTGGGAACTTGGGGGGGGTGACTTTGGAGTGGGCCACCAATTTACTGGTTAGTGGCAGCCCGCTCTTGGCGGACTATCAAGGCTTTCTGCGCGAATTTTGTTTTTTGTTCGACCATCCCCATCGTCTCCAGGATGCAGAAACCGCTATCTTGAACCTCCGACAAGGGCGAACGCCCCTTATGGAGTATATCACGCAGTTCCAGCAACTGGCCCTGGAGTTACGATGGTCAGAAGACGCCCTCCGAGTCCATTTTCGAAAGGGACTCGCAGAAGATCTCAAGGATCAGCTAGCCTATGTTCCCCTCCCAGACACTTGGACCAGCACCGCGGCACTGGCCCTCCAAATAGACGCCCGTCTCATGGAGAGACGCAGAGAGAAACGACAGGAGGCAAGGAGCCTCCCCTTCAGAAGCCCTCCTACTGTCCCCATCCGCACCGAGGCAGCCGGGCCGGCCCCTCCGGAACCGGAACCTNATCTACATCAGAGGTAACACCTGAGTTTCTTACTAACCACTCCTTCTGAACCACATCCATCAGTTTGTCTAATTTTTGCTCCAACGCATTAATACGCCCAAAAGTACATTGAGTGGTCTGCGCCATCAGAGTACAATGCTTGGCCAAAAGATCAGCAGTAGATAGAGGGTCAACTGCTTTCAGATGATTTTCAGTCGCATGGGAGAAGTATCAGCAGTCAGAATGGGCAATCCATTCCCTGTTGATCACTCCCTGCTCCTGAAAGTAAGAAGTTCCCATTGTGTAAACTACTTGGCTAATAGCCGTTAATGGACCTATTCTTCAAGAACTTATCCAATCCCTTTTTAATGCAGTTATACTACTGGCTCTGACAACCTATTCCACAATTTAACTGTGCATGGAGTGAAAAAATACTTCCTTTTATTTGTTTTAAATCTGCCACCAGTTAGTTTCATGGAGTGTCCCCTAGTTCTAGTGCTACTTGAGCACTAAATTAAATTAAATGTTCCCTATTTACGTGTTCCACTCCACTCAAGATTTTATAAAGCTTCCCACTCAGTCTTCTCTTCTCCAAGCTGAAGAACCCTAACCTATTAAGCCTCTCTTTGTGCAGAAGCCATTCCAAACCCTTGATCATTTTTGTTGCCCTTCTCTGCACCTTTTCAAGTTCTACTATATCTTCTTTGAAATGGGGTGACCAGAATTGCACACAGTACTCGATGTGCGGTTGCACCATCAGTTTTTATAGGGGCATTATGATAGTTTCAGTTTTATTCTCTATCCCTTTCTGAATAATTTCTAACATAGTTTGCTTTTTTGACCGCCGCTGCACATTGAGCTGAGAATTTCAATGTATTGTCCACAATGACTCCAAGGTCCTTTCCCCAACCCCACCTAGGCCTGAGGTTCCCTACCCCTGCTCTATATACTATGTGAACCATGGGAGAAATCAACCCTGTAATATTAACTGTTACATCATCTCATGTCAGAGCAATTTGAAGAGATATTCAGCTGCTTCATGCTGCTCCTGGTTTATGCTGCCACTCTATAGACTCTGTCCACCAGGGGGATCCCTTGGTGTCCCAGAAATAGCTTGTTCTCTGACTCCGGACAATGGGAGGTCAGGGTTCAATAGAGACTGAGGCAACTTTCCAGCGCTGAAGTGAGGAAAGAAAGTGGGGGAGGGTGGCAGGAAGTCCTAGAGAAGGCAGCTGTTTTTCACCCTTGCCTACCCATGCGTGTCCAGGTCCAACAATCCATGCTCCCCCCCCCACACACAACCCCACCCTCCATCCATGCCATCGGCAACCAGCAACCCTTGGAACTTTGCAGGGACTCTTTGGCTGGCTTGTACTGGGACAGAAGCAGCACTTGTACTTCACTAGGGCTTGTAAGCATGCAGCAAAAAGCTTTGTATCAGCTGCTGTGGGGGGAGGGTGAGGGTGGATTGCTGGACTTGGGCTGTGGACACCCATAGAGGGACACTCTGCAGAAAGTGGAGTGGTAGATCTGTTCCCATGTTTCTATGACTGACTGGCAGGCCAATGTTAATGCTTCTCCCATGTCAGGAGGTTGGAAGGATGGCAAGTGTTATGTGTAGAGAGACCCACAGATTCTCAGACTGGAGTCTGGCTGCCAGGGCCCATGTTCTTCACGTTGATAATATGCAAAACTCTGTGATTTGTCAGCCAAAGAACTCTAACTCCCTCACCCTGTGGCACCTGAGTATTGCAGCTACACAAACCCTTTGTAACTGGAGACTACAGGCCTATCCTCTCTGTAGGGCTGAGGGTGGATTGGGACAGACTCTCATGCCTTTCCTGTTCCACGCTTGGCTGTCCTCATGTTGTATGCTCTGGGGGGTTGCAGAGGAGTGCGAGCTGCCTTGAGAAGCTGCAGGGCTTTCTCGGGGAACTGTTTTCTATAGAGGTACTTGCTGTACTGGAGCTCAGGCATGACAAAGCGTTGGCACATCTGCCTCAGTGTCCTGTCCAGATCTGGCTTGAGGTTATAACCAAGGATTTTGGCACGGCCATACTGCAGTGGTGCCAGCATCTGATCCCTGATTTCCAGTGGGGCTACACTGCCTCCCCCTTGAAGGCAGGTTTTAGCCAGCTGCTCCCGTCGCTGTTGGAGTGCCCTCACTTCCCGCTGCATGCGCTCCCTGCCAATGCGCTGGTCAATCTGTTTCCAGAAGCTCCTGTTGAAGTGTAGGTAGATTTCCCAGTCAAGCCTGTTCCAGCTCTTTATCTTCTCCATGGTGCTGTCTGAAAGGGGTGACTTTGTGCTGTTGTCCCTGCTATTGAGAGGGAAGGAGACCACATCATCCAGGCCCCAGCACAAGGCCTCTTTCAGCAGCACCATGGATTCGTCAAAGTACTCGGAGATCAAGAGAAGATCAAACGCAGCCTCAATGGCTCGCACCATGAACTGAGCACGCTTGGCTGAGAACTTCCCGTTATGGTTGTAACCAAAGTCAAAAGTTATAATGTTCTTGGCATAGTGGCTCTCGGGGTCTGTGGTGTTATAGAACCTGGTCGTCTGGTTTAGAAACTCCTCCAGGCTCCTGGCTTTGGAAAAGGGGGAGGCGCCTTTGTAGTAGGTGAAGGCAGATTCCATGAGGTGGACGGGATTCCGCAGGATGGAGAAATAGAAGGTGGAGTCTGGCACCACTCTGTGTACCTGAGAGAGGGAGCAGAGGGAAAAGCAATGAAACAAACGCTGCAGATCTAGCGTACAGACTTGTCAGCTGGAAAGTGAACATAGCACAAGTCCAGACTTCCAGCTTGTCCAGGAGAAAGTAGGCAGGTTAACTGCGTGCTGGGTGTGTCTGAACAGTAGAATGCCTTGGAAGGGCCACTGAGGAGAGGTATCCTGGTGTAACAGGACTAAAGATATGGCTAAAGACATATCTTTACATGGACTTTAGGGAACTGGTCCATTATGGATTCAGCTTGCAGGTTAGCAGAGGGTCGGCTGACTGACTAAAGGTAAGAATAAAATCCTCAGCCACGGGGTGAGCTTGCCTCTCAGAGCTCTGGCAGCAGCTCAGAGCTAAAGGCTGGAGACAAGCAAAGACTCAGGAGGCAGAGAGGGAACTGCCAAGCTGTCTACTACAGAACTGTACTTCAGTATCATGCAATCCTAGGAGTTGCAGACAAGACAGAGTTGTGGAATACTCAGGTGTGATCCATAATTGAAGCAGGTGCCAGTAAGGCCCTGACTTAAAGAAACTTAAATAAAAGGGGACCTGGCCAGTACTGGGAGAAGTCACAACTCTGGAGGCTTTTGGGATGGGCTGTAAGGGGAGTGAAGGAGGTCTGTGTTCCAAATTTAATAAGAAATTGTTGAACTGTATGGGGGAGGGGGTTAAGCTGTATTCCCCAAAAGGCTGGCATTTTCCCCAAAAGACAGATCTTCCCCTAGGCAGAAGGGCAGAACCCTACTACACCAGGTTCGGTGAAGCATGTGGATGTGGAAGCATCTCATCTTGAAGCTTGGAGAGCCACTGATCAGGCTGTCAAGATGCTTCTGCCTGGATGTGAAACTATGCTACAAAGAGTAGCATAGTTTCCAAGCCCATTTGGCTCTTGGGCCTAGTCTGGGGAACAGATTTGTACTGGGGACACATGGCTCAAGGGTCCCTAAATGGCAGCCACAAATCTACAAAGGTGACAGGAATTGACCAGTTTGGGCTGACTGGTGGGTGGCTCTACCAACTCAATTTGTGTCTCCAACATGTGACCCTGGCAGCATCACTTTAGTGCCATTCCTATCAGGCAGTGTTTCCAGCTTACACACTGCATCTGGCCCAAGAGCTACAGACACTGGCCACAAGAGATAGCTAAATATAATATTGCACACCTTGTCCTTGACAAACCCAGTGTAGTTGTTGTCCCCAAAAGGCCCTTCTCCTTGCCCCCATCTCCCCCCGAGGCCTCTGAGTTCTGCTCTTACCTCCGGTTGCAGGAACCTCATATGGTGGCACATAATGTTAAAGTGAGTAGATTTACCAGGGGCAAACCCCTCCACAGACTCGGCTATGAAGTAATGGGGATAGTACAGCTGGCTGGCACCATTGATTGGCAGGGCAAACGTCAGGTTGTGCATCTCACCAAAGCGGAACAGGATGTTCATGATAGTGCTGCTGGCACTCTTGTGCACTTTCAGAAAAACAATGTTGGTCTTGGGCTTGAAGATATCTCTGTGGTAAGAGCTGAAGATGCTGGGCAGCATGTGGGCATGTTTATCTCCTCCAGTTCTAGAAGAAAGCATTTTACCTTGGAGTGCTCCTCTGCATCCCCTTCCTGGTGGGGCATCCCTCAGCTTCTCTACTTTCTGGACATGAGGGGTTTCTAAATTAGACATAACTTTGGAAGAACTGGTTCCCTGGCATTTGGTAGGGACGACGGCTCCATGCTGGCTCTGGCTCTGCAGTGAGCTTCCGTCCTGCCCAGAAGGCATGCTTGGAGTTTCCTCCTTGGTATCAATACTGGTGGCAAAGCCTGGCTTCTTGCTGAAGGGATTGACAGCGTTTGTTGTAGCAAGAAGAGCTGTCCTGCTATGAGAAGGGGTTGCAGTTCTAGCCATGCCGTCACTTCTTGGAGCCCTTTTAATGTCTCTGTGCTGGGTTTTTACAATCGTTGTTGGTTTTAGAATCTCCTCAGTGTCGTCTCCACGCAACAGTCTCCAGAGCCACTCCTGGCTGTCTTTGCTGGTATTCAGAAGTCTGATCTGGTTGAGTGCACGTTTTAGTTCTATTATATGCATGATATTTTCCCTGGGGCTGGCCTTGGGCACCTCCTGTTTCTGCCTGGCTTGTGGGATGCCACTTTGAAAAGGTTTCAAAGGCTGCTGGACAGAGCTTGGGCCCTCCTGAGTCTGGAAGGAGTTCTGTGAGGCAGTGGTTTGGATAACAAGTTGTTTGAATTTCTCCTCACGCCTGCAGTTGATATAAAATGGAACATTAACCTTTGTACATTAACAGAGATGTTTGCTTGAAAACTCTGATTCCCACAAGCACTTACTCCAAAATAATATCACCCCCAAACCCTCTCACAACTGTTAAATCACAAGCATATTCCTTTTCCAAAGCAAGAACCCAGTTGCTCGGCTTTCTGTTGGAAAGCATCATCTGAGCTGCCTAGGAGCACTCGCTCTGACCCAGAACTTTGTCTAGGGCACCCTGCTCAATCTGCCTGTGACTACCTACCTTCTAGGGATGGGCGAACGCGGTTCGGTAGTTCGGTGTTCGGCCCAAACTCGGCCTGTTCGGACAACCAAACACGAACACGAACACGAACGCACCGAACACCGAAATGGCGAACACACTGAACGGAACCGAACACCGAACTACGAAATGGCCGAACAGTTCGTTCAATTCGAATCACGTTCGGTTGTGTTCGGGTGGCTAAAACATGGTCTTCTGTCAGGTCACTGGAAGGCCAAATGTAGCAGGGAGGGGGAAGTCATTTGACTCAGCTAGGAGCAGACTTCCAGGCACCAGGGGTGG
>QEPC01000600.1:767625-788399 GCA_003113815.1 Sphenodon punctatus
CGGCCAAACGCGAACGCGCGAACCACCCGAACACCGAACGACCGAACACGAACGCACAACCCGATGGCGAACGAACCGAACGGCCGAACACGAACGTACGACCTGCCCGAACAACCGAACATGAACGGCCGAACACGAACGGCCGAACCGAACGGGCGAACATGAACGCGAGGTACGACCGAACGACCGAACATGAACACACGGACCAAACGCGGCCGAACCGAACGGCCGAACACGAACACACGAACCGATCGCGGCCGAACCGAACGGCCGAACACGAACCGCGATCTGTTCGCCCATGCCTACTACCTTCTGGGATTAGGCAGTACCTGTGTGCAGAGCTATCAGACTCACAGTGCAAGATCTCCCATTATTGGCTTGGGAGGAATATCTAGTTTACAGAGACATGGAATTAGATTCTATCTCATTCATCTGCTAGCTGGCTGTGGTTCAATTGCTGTGTTCCCAGAAGCTGTGAGTGTATTACTGGGATTGGTGGGTAGTAGCATGAGGATGAGAAGATATGGCTGGCTGCCAAATTCTGGTATGCTGACCATGGGTGTAGCAATAGGGGGCACAGGGGGAAGATGTCCCCCTGAGTTTGGGGTGCAGGGGACTGTTCCCTTGTTGCTGCTGTGGGAGTCACAGGGGACTGAACTGCCTTTTCACTACTCTCCTCTCCAGGAGCGATGCAAGGATATGGTGGCCTCTGCCCCTCCGGTGAAGCTTAGCAGCAGCTGGATCAGAGCAGGAGGAAGTGAGCTGCTCCCCTGGAACCTGCAATCAATCAATCAATCAAATAATTTTATTGTCTTAACCATAAGTCGTGACAGAAGTTTTAAGAGGTTTCTAGCCAACCTATTAAATGCACCAAACCTCTTACAAAATAAAATAAATACAATAGAAAAATGTTTACAAATTAAAACAACAGTTTCCCCAAATTCTCAAAGAAACAAATTCAGCAATCGTATGTGGCCCCACTCTGATCCATCCACCACTGCTAAGCTCCATGGCTGGATCAGGAGTGGCACACAGGAGAAGCAGGGCCACCCGGGCAGCAAGTTCAAGGGTGGGTGGCTGGCTCTCCCCCACCCATCCAGCTGTGGATCTTGGCAGCGCCTGGATGGAGGCACCCCCTGGAACTTGCTGTTTTAGGCAGCCCCATCTCTCCACACCCACCTGCCCCCATCCAGCCACTGCAGCTCTGGATTGGAAGTGGGTACGGGGGGGGAGGGGCAGCTAGGGCAGTCACTGCAGCTCTGGATTGGAAGTGGGTGAGAATGGGGGGACAGCTAGGGCAGCTTCAAGGGGGCAATTCTCCCCACCCTGATCCAGTCATGGAGCTTCATGGTGACTGGATCGGGGGCAGGAGAGCGCCCCCCTTGAACTTGGCCCCTAGGCAGCTGCCTGTGCTGCTATATGGTACTAGTGCTGGTCCTGCTGCTCTCCCTATTATTTCAATTTCTTGGTAGTTGGAGATGCAGGAGGAGCTGCTGCCATTTTGGATCAGGGGCAGGGGTTTCCGGGAGATCAAGGGGGAGAGGCTGTTATTACACTGGTGCTGAAGCATGGATCTGACAGTGCTGCTGAGCTATAATTAGAGAAGTGCAAGTGAGCTGCTCAAGACACAATCATCCACTCATTGAAGTCATTGGCTAAACTCCTATTGTCTTGAATGGTGGATGATTGGCCTCCTAATGGATTGCTTTTCTGTTTGGGAATTGCTTGCATGAGTTTTTAAAATTGATGGCTCCAGTGTACTTGGTGCTTCAGAAATAACTGCCAGTCTTGGTTAAGAACAGGCAGGCAACTTTATTCTGCTCCCAGCTGAAATACAGCTTAGCTGACACTGGTCTTCTCCAGACTGCCTCCTGCCTCTTAGTCTTGTGCAAATGATGGATCACTCTGGATCTACCACTAACAAAATGCATATACTGGCTAGGATCCTGGACTGGATCCCTCAAACGCACTACAAATTTCTTTTAAATTTTCAGCCCATACACAGCCTGTTCCGTTGTTACAGTCTGAGTTTTGAAATTCAGGCTCTTTCACTGGACAGTTACTTGGTGCATTTAATAGGTTGGCTAGAAACCTCTTACAACCTTAGTGTAATTGCTTGCAATTACAAATTCAGGCTGCATTTCTAGCAGATCAGTTTTGGATTCCCTGCTTTTCAAAATGATCCAACTGGCAGCTCATTTGCTGGGATACTTCTGAAGAGGAAACCCTTGGGTTGTGAGAAAGGACCCCAGGTAGGTGCCACTAGGAGGGGAGTTACCTCCCATCAGGACTAAGCACATCCTCACCTTGGATTCCTCTTCAGAAGTATCCCAGAAAATGAGCTGCCAGCTGGATCATTTGGAAAAGCAAGGAGAATTTGGAAGCCACATCTTCTCATCCTCCTGCTACCCACCAGTTCCAGTAATACACTTGCAACTTCTGGGATCACTGCTTTTGGGGAATACAGCTGAGATTAATCTAGTTGGAAAGTTGATCGCCTGCCTACAGCAAATGTCCTATTGCACTTGGGCAGCTCCAAGTGAGGATGTGCTGATGGGAAGTAACTCCCCTCCTACATAACACCTACCTGGGGTCCTTTCCCATAATTTGAAGAACTACACAGAACAGGAGGAGGAGACTGAAGGCAATCCAGAGTCTTCCCATCTGGCTGCAGAGAGACCTCTTCAGTTTCCTGCAGGGAAGCAGAAATTCCAAACTAGTATAGGCAGGGGGGATGGGGAGGGTGTTTAGTAGTGGGTTACACAAGCATAAATGGCAGCTTGTGGGGCCAGGCTGTGGCAGTGGTTAATTTGTAAAAAATGAATTGCCATGACCCAAACCTGCCCCAGAAGCCACATCTACCCCAGAACTTTGACGTCTCTTTTCATCAGAACATGGCCTCTGGAAAACAAGTCTGCAGCAGCAATTACACCACAACCTGATTGTTCACAGGTAGTGGGGCAGCAGTGGTCCAAAACTGAGGAGGGGCACCCTGACTCACAGGTGCCCAAGAACATCCCAAACCAATTTGCAAAAATTGATTGCTTCCTCCCCAGATAACATAGAGCCAGGCACTCCCTTCACCCCGTCCCCACAGCAATGTCAGGTGCACCCAGCCTCGCTGTCCAAAGTCTCCCAATACCCTCTCCCCACAATAACACCAGGTGCTCCCAGCTTGCACATGAGCACACACACAAACATACCAAGGGCTGGCTTCACCACAGGGCAACCTGGGGTGACCACCCTGGGCCCTACTATCTTTCTACTCCCATGGCAATGTGTGGGACCCCCATTCCTTCCCAGCAGGGCCCCAAACATGGTCACATGGTCACCTTTAGGGCCCCTTGAAGGGTGAGTGAGTGAGTGGGGCCACCAGGGGCCCTGCATTTTTTTCTTTGCCCTGGGCCCTTCATATTCTAAAGCCAGCCCTTCACACATGTGTGCATCATGTGTGCATGTACACACACACACACACACACACACACACACACAGATGCTCACACACATGACAACAGAGGGCCAGACACTCCCACAGCAATACTGGGCAAGTATACTCCAGAGAGTAGGAAGCAAGTGGTTAAACAATGGTCTACGGTCACAATCCTGAAACCATTTACACCAGAGCAGTCTCTGGGATCGTAACCTTAGGAGCTAACTGGGATTCTGCCACAAATCATCCCACAGGTGCCTTGTAAACAATTTGTGTAGGTTTCTCACTCTCTTTCCAGTAAATCAGAAAAACTAGGCAGTCAAAGACAGAATAGGGAGCTTATACAGCTTAGAAAGGATCTTTTAACAGATCATGTATGTTGCTGCTCAAGAAGGGACAGGACTTCAGAGAAAATAAACACTTCTCAGTGCTCCCCAGTGTATGTCTGTAACCGGGGACCAGGATCTGCCACACCAGACATTGTGCACCAATATAGGGTGCTCCTTGCCATGGCCTGAATTACAAAAGACAACAGGCAGAAGTAAGCCAAGGGGAGTGCACACAGCAGTGCAGTCTCTCATTGCACTCTCTCTCCTCTTTCAAGTCCAAGGGGATAGCCATGCATTCTGCTTTGGTAATTTCCCTCGCTGCCCATGTTCATCTATGAAGGGGGCAAGAGCTAGACAGGAGGAGGCTCCTCAATGCCTGTTAAAAAGAGATGGTGGGTGTCATACAGGCCTACAGCGTACATCCGTGCCCCTTCCTTGTGCAGGGTCACTATCTCTGTAGCACCACAGACACAGTGGCATGGTGTTCCACAAGCAAATGTAAGGGCACCATTGTCAACCATAGGATTGTTTTTAAAGGAATAAAGTCTGACCACATCCACTTACTTAATGAGGCGTCTTTGGAGTCTGCACATGGTGCGGCAAAGTGCTGAGAAGAGGACCTACTGCTTGGATATCAGCACAGCCTGCTGAGTCTGAGGCAGGAGAGACCTAAAGCAAACATGTTTGCCTTTCTCCTGAGACGCTGCTCCAAACAGTCCCTCCCTACTAGTCCCTCAGGCAATGAGCACAGGGCAGGTGTTACAAAGCATGTGGAACCTGGGTGCCCCTCTCTGCCTGGGATTTGCCATTTGCCTTTCTATTGAGGAGTGAATGGAAAACAAAGGCCAGTTTACACAGCCCCAATATTGCTGCAAAGTGTTTACCTTTTGTGGAGCTAATAATACTTTCTCCAGGCTGCCTGTGGGAAAGAAATGGTGAGCAGTAGGGCTTTCAAGGTTGTGCTCTGGGGAGGCCACTTGAAGAGCTACAATAAAGATGCTAGACTAGAAGAACCGGTAGCTGAAGCCAGGGTCCCAGCAAGGCTGTGGTGGGTGCAGGCCTGTGTCCCAGTTTTGGACCCCCCTCAAGATAAGGAAATAGGGTCCAAGTGACTGCTGTAACAGGGGCATGATCATTCTGGAAGAAAAGTGCAGGTGCACATAATAGCAAAGGACCATGCCACAAGTAGGCACTAAAAAAAGTACAGGCACTAAGTCCAATAAAGGATAGCGCTGACAGCCAATCGGGCTCAGAAGTCCGAAGGACTTGGGGGAGTTAAAAGCGCAGACCTCAGTTTGAGTGAGGAAACCTTGAAGAAGGTTCTCCATAGAGGCAAAAGAACAGAGCTAGGCTGCTGCTGGGCTATCTGGAGTTTGGCCAGGCAGACAAGCCACAGATATGACCCAAGCAAGGGTGCTGAGATTCGCTCTAGTCAGAACCTGTCTTCTATAGGAATTGCAGGTGGGAACTGTCTAGGGTTGCCACATGTTGCAGTTTTACCCTAAGTTGGCAACCCTAGATCTGTTCTCTATATACCCAGAAGGAACTATTGTTAAATAGGCTAAACAAGGGCTTTGGATCTAGCAATATAAGGCAAGCCCTGAAGGACTCTGGTGGATCAGGCTGGCTAAAAGGGGTAGTTGGAGGCCAGAGATACTCAACCCTTGTGCTTTGGACATATGTTACTTACCTCAGGATCAGAACCCTGACCTACGTTGATTGATTTATTTCATGTTTTTATCCTGCACTTCTCTCAAAAGGCTCAGAACAGCATACAAAATAAGACATGCTGAGCTGCCTTTGGGCAGGAGGGGAAGGCTACAAGTTTTAAATAAATTAAATATATATATATTATATATATGTTGTGTTTTATTTATATATATATATATATATATATATATACAACATATTTTGTTTGTTTATTTATGTATATTTACATTTATATCCCATCCCCTCCCCTCAACAGACAGGTCGGGGTGGCTTACAAAATACATGTTAAAACCATAAAAACAATAAAAATATAAACAGAGGGAGAACCTAAAACTAACACAAATAAGGGTAAAACAGTCAGACTAAAAAAAAACCTCCCATACCACCCTGCCCACTCCCTTCCCCAGAAGTCTGGGTGAAGAGTCAGGTTTTACAGGCCCGGAAGAAGGCCTGAAGACTAGGGACCAGGATAACTTCCTCCAGGAGGGAGTGCCACAGTTGTGGTGCAGCCACCGAGAACGCCCTCTCCATCATGGCCCCCTGGTTAAACCGGGGGACCTCCAAGAAGGCGCCCCCGGTGGACCGCAAGGATTGCCCTAGGGACCGAGGAGTGAGGCAGTCTCTCAGAAAGGAAGGGCCCAAGCCATGTAGGGATTTAAAGGTTAAAACCAGCACCTTGAATAGGTCCCGGAATGCTATAGGCAACCAGTGCAGAACTCGGAGCACTGGTGTTATCTGCTCCCTATGACCCATCCCTGTCAGAAGATGGGCCACCACACTCTGCACCAGTTGCATCTTCTGAACCATCACCATGGGAAGCCCCACGTAGAGCGTGTTGCAGTAGTCCAGCTTCGAGGTGATGAACTCATGGATGAGGGTGGCCAGGTTGGAGTCCGAAACATATGGCCGGAGCCTCCACACAAGATGTAGCTGGTGAAAGGCTTCCTTTGCCACTGCCTCCACCATGGCAATTCAGCTGAAGGCTGAGGTCCAACAGGACTCCCATGCTCCGAACCTGGGGGGCCAACGGGGGACGGACCCCCTCAGTGAGAAAGAAAAATGGGGGACATTGAAAGAAACCAGTGTGGCTGCACAAGTAGCTTTTGATGAGCTGAGAATTAAAAGGGACATTTATAAGAAATGGAAGGAGGGACAAACCACCAAGGACAAGTTCAGATGAGTAGCTCAAACCTGTAGGGACAGTGTCAGGAAGGCTAAAGTTCAGAATGATCTGAGGCTTGCGCATGAACACAAAAAAGGGGGTTTTCAGCTATGTCCAAAGCAAGAGAAAGAACAAGGAAGTGGTAAGTCTGCTGCTTGGTGAAGATGATGGAATGTTAACAGGTGACAGAGAGAAGGTGGAATTGCTCGACTCCTATTTTGCTTCTCTCTTCTCCCACAAGGGAAACTATGTCCGATCTGGCAAGAGTAGCACTAACGATGAAGGGAAGGAATTGCAGCTCAGGATAAGTAAAGAGATGGTAAGAGAACACCTAGCTATTTTAAGTGAGTTCAAGACTTCAGGGCCAGATGAATTACATCCTAGGGTACTGAAGGAACTTTCAGATTTAATCTCAGAACCTCTGTCTATAATCTTTGAGAACTCTTTAAGAATGGGTTGTTGGTATATGCAACATCCATAAGTTAAAGTTACTGAATCAAGAACAGTAATTGACTATAGAGCCACCAGATGGTGCCGCTAAGTTTATATGTACATGGAAGGGAGATGGGGTTTTGCAGTTGAATTCCTTTGTGTAACCACTCCTCCTTCCCTTCTCTCTCTTTGTCTCAGTCTCCACTTTGTCTTCTTACTAGTTAGATGTAACTAAGGATCTGGGCCTGAGAAAGCTTAAGTAAATTTCTGTTTTTAAACTTTCAGCTGCATTTGTCCTTACTGATTGCGAATCAGTTATTACTCTGCAACAGGTTATGGGCCCAGACTTCTTCAGAACAGCCCAGAACAACTCTAAAGACTGGAAGTGGGCTGAAAGGAAAAGAGGCCCAAAGGAAACTCCCAGAGGAGGCCTACTAACTGTAAGTGAACAGAAGAACCAGAATCTCAATCTGAGGGGAGGGAAGCAAGCATGGACAGCAGCTCTGAATTAAAGCTTTCAGTCTGCAAGCTGAATAACACAAACTACCAGTTGTGGAAATTCAAAATAGAAATGCTCCTATCCAAAGATGACCAGTGGGAGGTGATCACCACAGACAGACCTGCAGCAAACCCTGAGGTGTGGGACAGGAAGAACAGACAGGCAAAGGCAACCATAAGCCTGCTAGTAGAAGATGACCAGTTAATCCACATAAGGGAGGAGGCCACAGCAAAGGGCATGTGGAATGCACTGCAGAAGCTGCATGAAAGGACCAGCTTGAACAGTAAGCTGTTTCTCCTAAGGAAACTGTACCAGATGAGACTTGGTAAAGGGAAGGAGATGCAGGATCACATAAATTCAATGCTGGAAGTGGTAGCACAACTGCGAGGCATCGGTGAAGAGATAAAAGACAACCACGTGGCGGCCTTACTTCTCTGCAGCCTGCCTGAATCATACAGCGCCCTCATAAACGCCCTAGAGACAAGGCCTGAGGCAGAACTAACACTGGAATTTGTAAAAGGGAGACTCATGGATGAATTCCAGCGCAGGAAAGAAATCATGCAAGACAATCAGGAACAGGATAAGGAAACTGCCCTGAGAATTGCAGACAACAGATTGCACAAGAAGGAAACAAGGGCATGTTTTCGGTGCAAGAAAGAAGGACACCTAAAGAAAGACTGCTCCATATGGAAGGCAGAACAACAAAAGCGATCTCCACAAGTGTCTAAGCAAAGGGCCAAGGCTACAACCAGTGACACAACCACAGAACAGTGGAGAGGATGTTTTAGAGCAACACAGACCAACTCATCACAGGACTGGTGTGTCGACTCTGGAGCCACAAGTCACATGACCAGCGACAAGAGCTTTTTCACGGTACTGGACCCAAGCAACAAAGAAGAGATATACCTCGCTGATGGAAGCAGCATCACTGCAGAAGGTATTGGCGAAGGAATTCTAAGTTGCAACAAGCCACACGGAGGCACACTAGCAATACCGGTAAAGGATGTGCTGTATGTACCTGGCTTAGAGGGAGGACTCCTATCCGTTAAACGCCTAACAGAGAAAGGGCTCACCGTCAAGTTCCGGGGTAATGAATGCACAATCCAGAAGGGGACAAGGGTCCTAGCCAGAGCCTATGCAGATGAGCACCTGTATCGCTTGAGTGCAACCAAGGAACAAGCAAAACTCACTGCACATGAGCAACACAAGGACTGCATTCATCTGTGGCATCGACGCCTGGGTCACAGGCACCCAGAAAGTATAAAGGAACTGCAAAGACAGCAGCTGACAAAAGACCTGATAGTAACAGCATGTCCCTTGACCATGAGATGTGAATGCTGTATCAAAGCTAAAGCCACCAGAGCAACGCTCCCCAAGGCAAGCCAGACAAGAACCTCCAAGCCACTTGACCTCATACACAGTGATGTGTGTGGCCCCATGAAAGTACCCACACCTGGAGGGAACAGATACATAGTGACCTTCATAGATGTCTGCTCAAGATACACAGTCACATACCTCATGAAGCATAAGGATGAAGTACTAGAAAAATTAAGGGACTACATAACCATGACAAGCAACAGATTCCAACGCAAGCTGCTCGCACTCCGAACCGACAATGGAGGTGAATACACAGGAAAGAGAGTTGAAGACTTCCTGAGAGCCCACGGAATAGAGCACCAGAAGACGGTACCATACACGCCCGAGCAAAATGGGGTAGCTGAAAGAAAGAACAGAATCTTAACAGAAATAATCAGGTGCATGTTGATTGATTCTGGACTGCCCAAAAAATGTTGGGGCGAGGCAGTAGTTACAGCGACATATCTACAGAACCGACTCTACTCAAGAACAGCAAATAAAACTCCATATGAACTCTGGTATGGAGAGAAGCCTAGTGTGGGACACATCAAAGTGTTTGGATGCAAGGCATACGTGTACATTCCGGAAGAGAAACGCACCAAACTACAAAACCGAGCTGTGGAAGGGATCCTTGTTGGATACAGCGAACACTCCAAAGGATACAGAATCCTCAGCCCACACACAGATAAAGTAACTATCAGCAACAGCGTGACTTTTGAAGAAAACCCAAACAACAGTGTAATGTCCTTACAAGAATCAGGAGAAGAAGCATGTCCTGAATTAGGAGGAGAAGAGCATCCTGAACAAATAGTTGAATTCAGCACAGGCTCAACTGAGATGCAGGAAGAAACCCAATCACCTGCAGATGTTGAAATCAGAAGATCTACCGGGGAAAATAAAGGCAAACCATCCACCCGCCTGTCCTACAAAGCAAGTACCGACAGACTATCTGCAGACAGGCAGCTTCTTAAAGTAAGTACTGGATGAAGGAGTAGAGGGGATGCTTATCAAATCTTCAGATGACACAAAACTGGGAGGGATAGCTAACTCCTTAGAAGACAGAAACAAGATTCAAAATGATCTTGACAGGATGGAAAGCTGGCCCAAACTAACAAAATTAAATTTCACAGAGATAAATGTAAAGTTCTGCATTTAGGTAAGAAAAATCAAATGCACAAGTATAGGATGGATGATACCTGGCTTGGCAGCAGTACATGTGAAAAGGATCTAGAGGGTGTAGTTGATCATGAACTGAACATGAGTCAGCAGTGTGATGCAGCTGCTAAAAAGTAGGGAGATGGTATTAGTTCTTGGGAGGGCTGTTGTGGAGGAGCGCCTGGGCTTGCAACCTCCAGTACTTACTTTAAGAAGCTGCCTGTCTGCAGATGGCAGCCTGTGGTGACAGCCATTAGTGGGTTATTTGGTGGATGGGGGTGGAAAGTGGTATTGTTTCTAAGGTTTTTAAAATTGTTTTTAAATGGTGGCATATGGGGGGTATGAGCAAAGGTGGCATTGGGAGGGTGTTGGCAGGGGCGAAGTAGGGAGGGCATAGAATGGTGCGATGGGGTGGGGTGTGAGGGTGGAATGGCCAGTCAGGTGGGAAAGGGAGGTCCACAACTCTTCTTTGAGGGGGTTATGGACCTTCCCCCAGTGAGAAGGGGGTCTTGGGCATTTGGGATGGGGGGAGGAGGAAGTGCCAGAGCCCCCTGGTTAGGCAGGGGGCTTGGGCACTGGTAAAGAGGGGTGAGTTATTTGGAGGGTCAGGGGAGGGATGGTGAGGAGGTGGATGGTGCCACACACACACACACACACACACACACACACACAGTGAGAGGGAGGTATGGGCAAGAGGGATTTCAGGGTGTGTGTGGGGTTTCCCCACCTGCGTTTGCTGTTGATCCATCTTTGGGTATGCTGGGCTCAGGGTATGATCTCTGGCTGCCCCTCCTCCTAGAAAGCTGTTTGCCCTGTGAGGTTTATTATGCTTGGGGAATAGTCATCAGGAGCCGGAGAGAGACACCTGTTTGAGGAGAGGNGGTAAAGAGGGGTGAGTTATTTGGAGGGTCAGGGGAGGGATGGTGAGGAGGTGGATGGTGCCACACACACACACACACACACACACACACACACACAGTGAGAGGGAGGTATGGGCAAGAGGGATTTCAGGGTGTGTGTGGGGTTTCCCCACCTGCGTTTGCTGTTGATCCATCTTTGGGTATGCTGGGCTCAGGGTATGATCTCTGGCTGCCCCTCCTCCTAGAAAGCTGTTTGCCCTGTGAGGTTTATTATGCTTGGGGAATAGTCATCAGGAGCCGGAGAGAGACACCTGTTTGAGGAGAGGTAGGGAGTAGGACAGCTTTTGAACCAATTGGGGTTGTGCTGGGCATGGGGAGGTATGGCAGGGAGGGGAAGAAACAATATCAGGGATGATGAGGGAGGCACCTTGTGTCTATCCCCCTGTCCCACTCCCCTCCTGTCTTGAGATATTTGGGGGTTAAGGCCAGTGGGGACCCTGATCTGAAGCTGTTGTTGCTTAATGCGAGGTCAGTGGTGAATAAAACATCAACCATCTTTGATATTATTCAGGATGAGGCCGCTGACCTCATTTGCATTACAGAGACCTGGCTGGATGAGGCATCTGGGCCTATCTTGTCCCAGATGGTGCCAGCCGGATACTTGTTACAGCATCAGCCTAGAACTGTGTGTGTGTGTAGTGGCAGTGATCTGTAAAGACAAGCTGGCCTTTCATAAGTATCTGGTGCCTGACTTGTCCAATATAGAGTATGTCCACCTGGTGGTGGTGTTATTATCAATAGCAAGCATTTATATAGCCCCAGCAAAGTACCTGGTGCTTTACAAAGTAATGGAATAGACAGGGTCCTTGCCCTAGGGTTTACAATCTGAGAGACAGAGGTAGGGGGAAATGAATGAAGGGGAACAGAGGGAGAGACAAGGGGTGTAACAGTCACAAAGATGTGAGGTCTCAGGTGCATGTGCTTGGCTTGGTTACATCAAGAATGATGGCTGGTTGGCCCATGTGGTGAGGATATGAGTACAAAGACCTCAGGTAACAGATTGTACTGGATGGTAGGTATCAGGAGGAGTTAGGTGAGGGAAGCGAGGAGTTGGGGAGGTAATATTGGCATGGGAAGCAATACGTTTGCCTAGGAACAGGCAAACCTTTTAGGGAGAGAGAGGGAGAAGAGAGATAGAGTTGAGTGTCATCAGCATAAAGGTGCTATTGGAAGTCATGGGAGGTAATAAGTTTGCCTAGGGACAGGGTGTAGATAGAGAAGAGGAGAGAGCCAAGGACAGAGCCTTGGGGAACACCAACTGGAGAGAGGAAAGGACTGGAGGTGGAGTTGGCAAGAGACACATTGAAGGAGTGGTCAGAGAGGTAAGAGGAGAACCAGTCGAGGACAGAACCATGGAAGCCAAGAGAGTGAAGTGAGTCCAGCAAGAGTGAGTGGTCAACAGTATTGAAGGCAGCAGAGAGATCAAGGAGGACAAGAATGGAGTAGAGGCAATTAGATTTAGCCACAAGGAGATCATTAGTGATCTTAGTGAGAGCAAAACTTTCAGTAGAGGAAAGGGGGCAGAAGCCAGATTCGAGGGGTGAAGGAAGATCCACCATTGGGACATTGGGGGCAACCCCATTACCCAGGTGAATGAATTTAGGTATCTGGAGGTGATCTTGTCCCCTTCCCCAAGTTGGGAACCTCATTATAGGGCGATGGTGCTGCAGGCTAAGAATACACTCAGAGCAGTTCTGGGGTTTTTCTATACCCAGGGGGGGAAATTAGCAGTACCAGCCCTGCGGCTTTTCAGGGCTAAGGTTATTGCATAGTGCTTGTATGCTTTTCCCGTTTGGGGTGTTTCCTTCTTGGCAAGCTTAGAGCCTATTCAGAACCAGGCTCTGCAATCTATTCTGGGGGTACCAAGGGGCACCCCGCAGGCAATTCTTAGGCATGAAACAGGAAGTATAACTATGCGTTCTCGCATCCTCCAAGTAATGATTGGGTATTGGATTAAGGTTATTCTTTCCCCCCCCCAGGACCACTCACTCTTGGCGTTGGCTGTGAGGTCAGGGCTGGTTGATGCCTGGGGCGGACGGATAGAAGCCGAGGTTAGGCTGTTGGGGCTTTCAAGAGAAGCCCTGGGGCCCCTTGGCCCCAGACAAGCTTTGTCCCTTATTAGGCAGAGGATCCAGGACCAAGAGTTACAAACTGAAAGGTCCAGGTTGTCCGCCCAGAGGGTTGCACCTGATTACCCATTAGGGGGCCTATGAACATCAGGACCAGTTATCTATCTAGGTGGCAGGACTTTAATCAACGTAGGGCCCTCGCATGTTTCCGTTGCGGTGTCTACCCTTCTGCACTTTTGGAGGGCCGATATAGAGGTATACCGAGGGCTGGAAGATTTTGCCGGCTATGTGATCTATTGGAGGTGGACTCCTATGATCACATCTTCTTTTGATGTCCAGCCTTGAAGGGGCCTAGAGATGCCCTATTGGGCAAATTTATTCAGGTCCCCTTTGACCATAGGGACAAGGTGAGGGAATTTCTTGGAGGGGCGGATTCGGTCTTATCTAGGACGGTAGCAAGGTACTGTCAGATTTTTCATGCGTTTATACAGCCTGCTCAGGATGAGGGAGAGGAATAGGAGTATTCTGATGGAATGTGTATGGTATTTTTCTGATGAGCTGTTAATTACTGACACTTCTCGGTTGATGTGGGTTTGTATCAATCCCTGTTTATGCGTTTGTATTATGTATATGTATATGTATGTGTTAAAAACCTAAGGTTAAACAATAAATATAACTTGACTTGCAGATTGGAGGGGGTCAAGGGAGGAGTTGGCAGAGAGGAAGTCAAGGCAGCGGAATAGACAACACATTCAAAACTTTTAGAAGCAAAAGGAAGGAGTGAGACAGGACGGTAGCTAGAAGGGTCAGAGGGGTCAAGAGTGGACTTTTTGAGGATAGGAGAGACAGTGGCGTGCTTGAAGGTGGAGGGGAAGGAGCAAATAGAGAGGGAGAGGTTGATAATGTGCAGGAGGGAAGGGGCAACAGTGGAAGCAATGGAGGGTCAGGAGGCAGGAGAAGATGGGGTCAAGGGGGCAAGTGGAAGGGTTGGAGGAGGAGAGCAGGGAGGAGATTTCCTCAAGGGAGACAGGAGGGAAGGGAAGGAGGACAGGAGAGAAGGAGGGGGAAGAAGGAGAGGGGAGGGAGTAGGAAGAGGAGTGGGAAGCGATGTCGAGGCAGATCTTGTCTAACTTGGAGGTGAAGAAGGAAGTGAGATCCTGAGCAGAAAGGGAAGAGGGAGGAAGAGGACAGGGGGGCTTTAGGAGGGAGTCAAAGGTGGAGAACAGGTGGCAAGGGTCCCAAGAACAGGACTTAGTGCGGGAGGCGTAATAATGCTGTCTAGCAAGGGAGATAGCAAGGCAGAAGTAAGGGAGGAGAGAGAGAATTTGAAGTGAAGGAAGTCAGCGTGAGAGTGGGATTTATGCCAAAGACTTTCAGCAGCACGGGTGCAGGAGCAGAGGTGGCGGATACTGGGGGTGAGTCAAGGACAGGGGTTGTAGGGACAGGTGGGGTTGGAGGAGAGACAGGCATTGAAAGCCTAGACGGCAGAGTCAGGAGAGGAGGAGGAAGAGGAGAAGACTATGAGGAGGGGGGGGGGAGAGAGGAGGCAAGTCCAGGGGGTTAATGTCCTGCAGGTCACAGAAGGGGTGTGGATACAGGGAAGAGGAGGAGGGGGCAGTGGGAGATGTTGAAGTGGTAAGGAAGTGGTGTTGGATTTGGCCTGGGATACTTTTGGGATTCTTGTGGTGTACCGACCACCCTGCTGCACAGTTGATTCCCTGACTGCTATAGCTGAGCTGGTCTCAGAGATGGTGTTGAAGTCGCCTAGGCTTGTTATTTTGAGTGTATAGCAGAGTGGCTAAGGCCAGCTCTGCCACAAAGGATTAAACTTCCCAGCAGCGGCTTGAAGCTGCAGGTGAAAGCACTGGAAGGTAGCAGCGCTGATATTGACAAGCAATGGCTTGAAGGAACACCATCGACTTTGGGAGTGGGCAGAGCTGCAGTTTGGAAGTGGTTACCTCCTTAAGGATTTGACTAACAGCTGCAGTGGCGTGGCGGCAACTTTAATCTGCTACCTGCAGACTGGAGGGAAAAGAGATCAGAAACAGGAAGCAGCCAGTGTATGTGAGAGCTTACTTCTCACATAGGGTGATCGACTGAGTAGGATACAGTAATCGAGGTGGGAGATGACCATGGTGTGGACAAGGGCTTTGGCAGAGGAGACAGAGAGAAAAGGGTGAATCTTAGCAATGTTATGAAGGGAGAAGCGACAGGATTTGGCAGCAGAGTTGATGTAGGGTTTAAAAGAAAGGTGTGAGTCAAAGATGAAGCCTAAGCTACAGACTTGGGGGACGGGAAGGATAGTCACCCCATTGATAAGGATCAACAGGGAGGAGGGAGAGGAAGGATGGGGGCGGGGAGGGGAGATAAGAAGTTCAGTTTTAGCCATGTTGAGTTTGAGCTGACGTTGAGATTTCCAGGTAGAAATAGCAGAGAGACCATTGGTGAGGTGAGCTTGAACAGATGAAGAGAAAGAGGGAGTAGAGAGATAGAGTTGAGTGTCATCAGTGTAGAGGTGATATTGGAAGACATGGGAGGCAATGAGTTTGCCTAGGGACAGGGTGTAGATAGAGAAGAGGAGAGGGCCAAAGACAGAGCGTTGGGGAACACCAACCAAGAGGGGAAAGGAGGAGGAGGAGGTGGAGTTGGCAAGAGACACACTGAAGGAGCGGTCAGAGAGGTAGGAGGAGAACCAGTCGAGGATGGAGTCATGGAAGCCAAGGGAGTGAAGTGAGTCCAGTAAGAGTGAGTGGTCAATAGTATCGAAGGCAGCAGAGAGGTCAAGGAGGACAAGAATGAATTAGGAAATTGTTAATAAAAAGTAGGAAAATTGTTAATAAGGTGTTGATTTAAAGTTAAAGAAAGTTCAGGAATAAAGCTGAAAGCCTTGTGAGGAAGTGTAGAACCCCTGGTTTAAATTGGAAAAGGGCTGGAAGCCCTGAAATATGGTAACAGGGAGGTAATTGAGATCACTACGATGAAGTCTAGATATTAAGCCCAAAACGTCAGGGAGGGTGAAAATGATTGAGCCGACCTGATGAACATCAGGTAGGTGGAAGCAATTGAACCGGCCTGATAGAACAGTTAGGATGGAGGCGATTGAGCTGGACTGGTAAATTAAGCAGGGTGAAGGTGATAGAGCTAGCCTTATTAATTAATTAATTAATTAATATTATTATTATTAGCATTTATACAGCGCCAGCGATGTACCCAGCTCTTTACAAAGAATAAGATAGACATGGTTCCTGCCTGAGGGCTTACAGTCTAAAGACAGGGGGACGGGAGACAGGGGATGGGGCACAGAGTGAGAGTCAAGGGATGTAACATTCATGAGGATGTGAGAGCTCAGGTACCCATTCTTGGCTTGGTTTCAGTAAATTGGGATAAATTTTCAGATAACAGGTGGGGGATAAACCTGGGTGGGAATACTTAGCAGGAGTTAGGAAGAAAGGTGGAACGGAAGAGGTGGGTTTTGAGGAGGGACTTGAAAGTGTGGAGGGTGGCGGCAAGGCGGACAAGGGCAGGGAGGGAGTTCCAGGCGTGCGGGGCAGCGAGGGAGAAGGGAGGAAGGCTACTGGGGGAGCAGGAGAGATGTGGGAGGGTGAGGGAGGGAATGGAAGGGGAGTGGAGTGCTCGAGCAGGGGTTCGGAGGGAGATCAGGGCAGAGAGGTAGGGGGGAGCGAGGTTGTGAAGAGCTTTGTGGGTGAATATGAGGAGCTTGTGTAGAATACGCTCAGGAAGAGGGAGCCAGTGGAGAGAGGAGAGGAGAGGCTGCACATGGTCAAAGTGACGGGCTAAGTGCATTATCATGGCAGCAGAGTTTTGAACAGAGATGAGAGAAGAAAGATGAGTGCGAGGAAGGCCAGCGAGGAGGAGGTTACAATAGTCAAGGCGTGAGATGACTAGGGCATGGATGAGAGTTTTGGCAGAGGAGACAGACAGAAAGGGGCAGATCTTGGCAATGTTGTGGAGGGATAAGCAACTGGATTTGGTCATGGAGTCAATGTAGGGTTTGAAGGTGAGGTGTGAGTCGAAGATGAAGCCCAAGCTGCGAGCTTGGAGGACAGGGAGAATGGAGACCCCATCAATGGTAATTGACATGGAAGAGGGAGAGGAAGGATTGGGAGAGAAGATCAGGAGTTCAATTTTCATCATGTTCAGTTTGAGTTGGCGTTGAGACATCCAGGCGGAGATATCAGAGAGAGAGTTGGTGAGACGAGCTTGAACAGAGGGGGAGAGGGAAGGAGTGGAGAGATAGAGTTGAGTGTCATCAGTGTATCGGTGGTATTGGAAACTCTGGCAGGCAATGAGTTTGCCTAGGTATTGGGTGTAGATAGAGAAGAGAAGAGGGCCAAGGTCGGAGCCTTGGGGAACCCCGACTGAGAGGAGGAGTTAGGAAGAGATACATTGAAGGAGCGGTCAGAAAGGTAGGAGGAGAACCAGTCGAGGACTAGGGCTGTTGCGGCAGCAGCTGTTACCGCTCCGCAATTCCATTCCTCAACCTCGGCATCCCACGTTGCACCTCGCAGAATTCCACGTGGTACCCTGCGATTCTGCGATCCTTTCGCTACAAGAATCCACAGATGCGGCATGTATGTGTTTGACCGATTTGCTGATCATTACCGTTGCTGTATAAAATCTGCAGTCTTTTCCCACGTTCCACCAATTTAATATATGAGAGACAGTCATTAGCATTTATCGTGTTTCCACGAATGGAGTAGCTCTAAGACTAGGCTGCCACTGTGCCGCTGCTGTGCTCAACTGTTTTACCTGTCACGCTGTCATGCTGGTGCTGTGTGTGTGTGTGTATATATGTGTGTGTGTGTGGTAGTGCTCTGTACCGCACCACAGTAACTGCTCATTCTTCTAAATACATTCATGGTGTTTTTATTATATGACAAATTGATATTGTATGTAAGTAAACGTAAATTGATCTCCAAAGTAAAGTTTTTTTGACCAAAACTCCTGGTGAGAGTTTAAAGGGACCTGTGTATTGGCTTACCGAGTCATTTTTTACATTCTAGGATCAGCTTTGAAAGTTGAAGTAATGAAGTGTGAACTTAAGTTCCTCAGTCTAGAAGAAGTAAGCTGACCAACAGAACTCAGTTGGCATAGTTGTTGATGTCCCCGCTTGCTATACAATTTGTAGCTCTAATTCTGTAGGTTCAAATCCCCACTGTTACATGTAACTTTTTTTTTTCATTATCACTTTTATATTAGTTTTATTGTTTGTTTTGTTAATAATTTAAATATTGCTTCCCTCATAGCACCCAGGGGGAGCCTGGAGGAGTGGGGGGGCATAGCCGGTATAACTGCAGAAGGAGCCTCTAAGCCGCCGGCAAGCATGGAGCATGGACTAGGGGTCGGGGAAGTGCATGGGCCAGGGAAATAGACACGGTCATGGGGGAAGGCGCTGCCGGAGCTGTAGGGACCCCGAGTCCCTGCTCCAAGCTCGCCGGTGGCATCGGAGCCTTCCGCGGCTACCGGGAAAGAGCAGACAGAGTCTTGCCCACACCCATTTGCACCTCTACAACTGCCCCACATCCCTGGATGGGTGTGTGTTGGGGGTTGGTGTGTGTGTGTGGGAGGTCAGTACTGGGGGCTGGGAGGGGTCAGTCAGTAATGGGGGATGTCGGGGGAGGAGGTTAGTACTTGGGGGCTGGGAGAGGTTAGTTCTGGGGGATGTCGGGGATTAGTGTGGGTGGAGGAGGAGGTCAGTAGACTGGGAGGGTCAGTTCAGGGGGCCAGGGAGATAAGTTCACAGAATCGCAGCTCCCCCTTCACTGGGGCAGGCAGGCAGGCAGGCAAGTTCTGTTCACCCATGCTCCTCCAGTCCCTGCCCACCCGCGGCCAGCCAGTGTCACCGGAGCTGTAATATAGTGTGGAAATATGTACAGGAGAGTTGTAATGTACATGTGAAAATAAACAACTGCATCCTCTGCTCCCCGCATGTACTGAAGTTTAATGTTAAGCAACTAGGGCTAGGATTAGTCGCCGTGTACATCATGCTATTCAAACATCCCCTAGCCCAGCCTAAAAAGGCTTCCTCAGCCCATGTAGAATTGTATGTTACCTAAACCACACATCTATGACCTTGATAGAGCATAGGTGGCTACCCATAGTTTATCTGGAATCTGTTAGGCAAACGTCCCCTCCCCCACCTTCGGGTCAAGTCTGAGTCTGAGATGAGTGAGTGAATGACTTACACAGCATGCCACTAGACAACCCCCNTGCGGGGCAGCGAGGGAGAAGGGAGGAAGGCTACTGGGGGAGCAGGAGAGATGTGGGAGGGTGAGGGAGGGAATGGAAGGGGAGTGGAGTGCTCGAGCAGGGGTTCGGAGGGAGATCAGGGCAGAGAGGTAGGGGGGAGCGAGGTTGTGAAGAGCTTTGTGGGTGAATATGAGGAGCTTGTGTAGAATACGCTCAGGAAGAGGGAGCCAGTGGAGAGAGGAGAGGAGAGGCTGCACATGGTCAAAGTGACGGGCTAAGTGCATTATCATGGCAGCAGAGTTTTGAACAGAGATGAGAGAAGAAAGATGAGTGCGAGGAAGGCCAGCGAGGAGGAGGTTACAATAGTCAAGGCGTGAGATGACTAGGGCATGGATGAGAGTTTTGGCAGAGGAGACAGACAGAAAGGGGCAGATCTTGGCAATGTTGTGGAGGGATAAGCAACTGGATTTGGTCATGGAGTCAATGTAGGGTTTGAAGGTGAGGTGTGAGTCGAAGATGAAGCCCAAGCTGCGAGCTTGGAGGACAGGGAGAATGGAGACCCCATCAATGGTAATTGACATGGAAGAGGGAGAGGAAGGATTGGGAGAGAAGATCAGGAGTTCAATTTTCATCATGTTCAGTTTGAGTTGGCGTTGAGACATCCAGGCGGAGATATCAGAGAGAGAGTTGGTGAGACGAGCTTGAACAGAGGGGGAGAGGGAAGGAGTGGAGAGATAGAGTTGAGTGTCATCAGTGTATCGGTGGTATTGGAAACTCTGGCAGGCAATGAGTTTGCCTAGGTATTGGGTGTAGATAGAGAAGAGAAGAGGGCCAAGGTCGGAGCCTTGGGGAACCCCGACTGAGAGGAGGAGTTAGGAAGAGATACATTGAAGGAGCGGTCAGAAAGGTAGGAGGAGAACCAGTCGAGGACTAGGGCTGTTGCGGCAGCAGCTGTTACCGCTCCGCAATTCCATTCCTCAACCTCGGCATCCCACGTTGCACCTCGCAGAATTCCACGTGGTACCCTGCGATTCTGCGATCCTTTCGCTACAAGAATCCACAGATGCGGCATGTATGTGTTTGACCGATTTGCTGATCATTACCGTTGCTGTATAAAATCTGCAGTCTTTTCCCACGTTCCACCAATTTAATATATGAGAGACAGTCATTAGCATTTATCGTGTTTCCACGAATGGAGTAGCTCTAAGACTAGGCTGCCACTGTGCCGCTGCTGTGCTCAACTGTTTTACCTGTCACGCTGTCATGCTGGTGCTGTGTGTGTGTGTGTATATATGTGTGTGTGTGTGGTAGTGCTCTGTACCGCACCACAGTAACTGCTCATTCTTCTAAATACATTCATGGTGTTTTTATTATATGACAAATTGATATTGTATGTAAGTAAACGTAAATTGATCTCCAAAGTAAAGTTTTTTTGACCAAAACTCCTGGTGAGAGTTTAAAGGGACCTGTGTATTGGCTTACCGAGTCATTTTTTACATTCT
>QEPC01000600.1:805095-826636 GCA_003113815.1 Sphenodon punctatus
TATAAACTCTGTAACAACTTCTGCCGATGCAGAGCGCAGTTTCAGCACGCATAACCTTATATATACAGACACACGCAGAGGCTTTGGGGAAGACAATCTCAGGCGATCTGTTTTCATGTGTTTTAATGCAAATAAATAAATGTCTTTATTAGCTGGACTGTAAAATGTGTGAACTAATGCAAATATGTAAATAAATGGGTTTTTTTATTATAAAGATGTCATTACTGCTATTAAAGAACTCATTTTTAATTTTACTAGACTGGTTTTGTATCTTTATTGGGTCGCAGAATTTTCCATTTTGGGTTTCAGAATTTCAGAATTTTTTTTGCAGAAGAATCGGGGCCCTGATCATTTCTGAAGGACTAAGCTGTGGCTGTGAAGGCAGCGAAGAAAGCTTTCTTCTCCACTATCATAGTGTCTGCAAAGTCTCATCCAGCTGAGCTGTTCTAGATTCTGAGTGGTCTGGTTAATCTAGCCTGTCTACCAAGAAATGAAGTCAGCTGTTGCCCGCTGTGACATTTTTATTAACTACTTTGCAGAAAAAATTGCTCTCATTCACCACAACTTGGGTACTATCATTTTAACTGCAGAGTCAGAGTTTGGGGTTATGGAAGCTCAGTCTAGTCCTGTTTATTTGAATCAGTTTCAGTTGGTATCACCTACCAATGCGAGGGAGGTGCATGGGGCAATGAGGGCAACCAATTGTGAACTAGATCCTTGCCTGTCCTGGCTGGTGGAAGCCAGCCGGGAGACGCTGGGGCCATTGTTGGCTGGGGTTCTCAATGCCTCCCTTCAGGAGGGGAGGGTGTCTGACACCTTTAAAATTGTGATGGTCCACCCTCTGCTTAAGAAAGCATCTTTGGACGCTGACTCCCTGGCCAGCTATCGGCCTGTCTCTAATCTTCCCTTTTAAGGTTATTGAAAAGGGAAGGTTATTGAACGGGTGGTTGTCGAACAGCTCTAGGTACGTCTCGATGCTGTCAGATTCCGGGACCCATTTCAGTCAGATTTTTGTCCTGGGTATGACATGGAGACTGCGCTTGTGGCTTTCGTCAATGATCTGTGCCTGGAGATGGACAAGGGGAATTCTATCTTGTTGATCTTGTTAGATCTTTCTGTGGCCTTTGATACAGTTGATCACAAGGTGGTGTTGTCATGAATGCTGGATCTGGCAGGGGTGTGCAGGACTGCTCTTGAGTGGTTCCGTTATTTCCTGTCGGGGAGGTCCCAATGGGTAGTGATGGGTGACTGCTCATCATCTCCTTGGGACCTTCCCTGTGGTGTCCCACAGGGTTCTATTTTGTCCCCACTCTTGTTCAATGTATATCTGAGGCCACTAAGTGAGGTCATTCAGAGGTTTGGGGTGAGGTGTCATCAATATGCACACTCAGCTCTACCTCTTTTTCATCTGACCCATGTTCTACAGTCTCGGTGCTTACCCAATGCCTGGCTGCTGTTGGGGACTGTATGAGGGTGAGCTGATTGAAGCTGTATCCTGACAAGACTGAAGTGATGATGGTTAGCCGGTCCTGTGACTTGGAGGGGATTGGGACACCTCTTATTGATAGAGTCCGACCTCTCTTGTCACTCAGGTTTGCAACCTTGGCGTGCTTTTGGACTCTTGCTGTGCCTGGATCTTCAGGTGGCTGTGGTGACCAGGAGTGCTTTTCACCAACTCTATCTGTTGAGAAGGCTTCAGCCTTTCCTTTCTGATTCAGATCTGGCCACTGTCATCCATGCTTTCATCAGCCCCTACAGTCATCTTGGAGCACCCTCCTGTGGGCTCCATCTGCCACACTTGTCTGTATGATGGGGGCATGTAGGAGGGTGTTCTCAGTTGCTGCTCCAATGTTCTGGAACTCCTTCCCCCGGAGGTTTGTCTGAGTCTGAGCATCTTTCGGAGGCAGTGTAAGATTTTTCTTTTTATTAAAGCTTTCGGCGGACGGGGATATGGAGTGGGTGGGGGGGTGTTTGGGGCTGGATTGGGTACGGTTTTCTACTGTATTTTATTCTAAGGTCTTTTAATTGTCTTATATGTGTGTTATAAGCTGCCCTGGGCCTTCGGGGAAGGGCAGGGTATAAATGTAAATGAATGAATAAATTTAAAAAGCTAATGCAATTTTAAGCTTCATTAACAGAAGCATAGTGTCCAGGTCATGAGAAGTCATAGTTCCACTCTATTCTGTGCTGTTCAGACCTCATCTGGAGTATTGTGTCCAGTTCTGGGCACCGCATTTTAAGAAGGACATTGACAAATTGGAACGGGTTCAGAGGAGAGTGACAAAGGTGGTCAGTGGTCTGGAAACCAAGTCCTATGAAGAAAGGTTGAAGGAGCTGGCAATGTTAGCCTGGAGAAGCCTAGTCTTCTCTTCTTCAGAAGAGATGACTAAGGGGAGACATGATAGCCATCTTCAAATATCTGAAGGGCTGTCACATAGAAGATGGAGAAGACTTGTTCTCTGTTGCTCTTGAAGGCAAGACTAGAACCAATGGGATCAAATTACAAGAAAGCAGATTTAGGCTAAACATTAGGAAGAACTTCCTAATGGGTAAGAGTTGTTCAACAGTGGAAAAGACTACCTAGGGTGGTGGTGGGCTCTCCTTCACTGGAGGTTTTCAGACAGAGGCTGGATGGTCATCTTTATTTATTTAGTTAATTTATTTATTGGCATTTTCATGCCACCCCCTCATGCCCACGGCATCTCAGGGCAGCTAACAATACAATAAAACAATAAAATACATTAAAACCAACATCACTTTAAAAATAATTGAACCCCCCCGACCCTAACCTTACCCTACCCTCCAATTCCCCAAATTCTCCACCCCACCAATCTCCCCCATTTACTCCTCCCTCCCCTCCAAAGGCCTGGGCGAACAGCCAAGTCTTGCATGCCTGCCAAAAGGTGAGTAGACCCGGGGCCAGGCGGGCTTCCTTCGGAAGGGAGTTCCACAACTGTGGCCCAACCACTGAGAATGCCCTCTCCATGGTGGCCCCCCGCCTTACACGGGGGACCTCCAGATAGGCGCCCCCAGTAGATCGGAGGGTCCGTCCTGCATCATGGAAGGCAAGGCGGTCCCCGAGATAAGAGGGGCTGAGACCGTATAGGGCTTTGTATACCAATACTAGCACCTTGAACTTGGCTCGGTACGCTATAGGCAGCCAGTGCAGAAATCGGAGCACTGGTGTAATGTGCTCATGGCGACCCATCCCATAAGGAGATAGGTCGCCGCATTCTGCACCAGCTGCAGCCTCTGAACCAATATCAAGGGAAGCTCCACGTAGAGCGCGTTGCACTAGTCAAGCCTCGAGGTAACGAAGGCATGGATGAGAGTGGCCAGGTCGGGTCTGGAGATGTATGGGCGCAGCCTCCGCACCAGATACAGCTGGCAGAAGGTGGCTTTAGTTACTGCCTCCACCTGCTGATCCAGGTGGAGGTTCGCATCCAAAATCACCCCCAGACTCCGTACCTGCTGGGCAACTGGAGGGCAGACCCCCCCCAATAGGAGGAGCCAACACCTCCTTTGCCCTACCATCATCTCTATCTTATCTGGGTTCAGTTTCAGTCTGCTCTGCCTCATCCAATCTGCCACGGCCTCCAAACACTGGGAAAGTATCGAGATGGCAGGACCTGGGTCCGTTGAAAAAGAGAGGTACAGCTGTGTGTCATCAGCATATTTGTGACAACACACCCTGAACCATCTCAAGATCTCCCCCAGGGGCTGCATATACACATTAAATAACAGTGGAGACAGACTGAAACCCTGCGGAATGCCACAGGTCAAGACACAGGCCACAGGGCATGATGTTTCAGCTCCCAGCACCACCCACTGGATTCTGTCTGAGAGGAATGAGCGGAACCATCCAAGAACAGTCCTGTCCAGACCCCCCAGATCTCGCAGCCATCTCAACAGAAGCCCATGGTCCACGGTATCAAAAGCGGCAGAGAGATCTAGCAGGACCAAAAGTGTCAACCGTCCTGTGTCCATCTCCTGGTGGAGATCGTCAGTCAAATCCACCAATGCCGTCTCAGTACCATAGCTGGGGCAGAACCCAGATTGAAAAGGGTCAAGGAAACTGATGCTATCAAGATGCCGCTGGAGCTGCAGTGCCACCGCTCGGTCAATAACCTTCCCTAAAAAGGGAAGGTTAGAGACAGGACGGTAGCTGGCAAGCTCATCCACGTCTAAAGATGGCTTCTTCAGCAGGGCCACAGCCTGCTTAAGGCTAGCCGCCAATCTACCCTGCCGAAGGGACGCATTGATAACCCTCGCCAGCACCATGCCTAGCGGCTCCCTGGAGGCTTTCACCAACCAGGATGGGCACGGATCGAGTTGACAACTGGTGGTCCTAACAGACCCCAGGACATCCGCCGCATCGGCTGGCGTCACTTCCCGAAACTCAACCCAAGAAGATGGCCAGACAGGGCCTCCACAACCTCACGCTCCTCACTTACTGCCTTCAATCCGGTGTCGAAGTCGCTCCGAATCTGAGCAATCTTGTCTGCGAAGTAGGTGACAAACTGCTCACAGCGGGCCTGGGACAAGTCCCCATCCAGGAGGAGGGAGGCTGGACTGACCAGCCCCCGAACCACCCGAAATAGTTCCGCCAGTCGTGACTTCGCAGATGCTATGAGGGCAGCAAAGAATTCCTTCTTTGCTGTCCTCACAGCCTCAACATAGGACCTCAAATAGGACCTATGGAGAAGATGGTCAGATCCAGAGCATCCAACGCCAGTGTGGCTCTAGTCTCCTACCTACCTGCTTCATACCCCGCAGCCCCATGGTAAACCACGGGGTCCTGCGGTGACGAAGCAGAGGCAGGCGACGTTTCGGAGTCAATAGCTGCCTCCATCAAGGTCTTCCAGAACTGGACCAGTTCATCGACGGTGTGGCCATCAGTGTCTTGTGATAACTCCCCCAGGGCCCCCTGGAACTTTTGCGGTCCCATCAACCCCTGAGGGTGAACCAACCTAACTGGTTCCATCCCCTTCTGGAGGTGGTGTGCCAGGAGGCAGGCCTGTAGGAGATAATGATCCATCCATGACAATGGTGTCATCCTTACATCCCCCCCTAACGGATCACCCACCTCAAGGCCTGAACAGAAGACCAGGTCGAGGGTATTCCCCTCCACGTGGGTCTGGCAGTTGACAATTTGGGGCAAGTCCATGGTTGCCATGACGGCCATGAACTTCCGCTCCTGCAAGGCCGGCATCGGCATGGGCATTGAAGTCCCCCAGGACCAAGGTCCTAGGGGAGCCCAGTGCCACCTCCGAGGCCAGTTCCACTAGAGCGGTGAGGGATGCAGCCGGGCAGGAAGGGGCCCGGTACACCAGCAGCACCCCCAGGTTACCCCCAGCCAAATCAAACACTACATAGAGGCCCTCCATTTCTGGAATCTCCTGAACAGGCTATCTCATAACTGGCCATTCCTCTCTGAAAATAATAGTCACACCACCACCCTGGCCCCCTGTGCGAGGTTGATGCTGCACGGCATACCCGGCCGGAATAAGAGCAGCTTATGTTGGTCCTGCATCATCGTCCAACCAGTTCTCCGTTATACATGCGAGGTCCGCTGCCTCCTCCATAATCAGATCATGAATTATGGGGGCTTTCTTTACTATGGACCTCGCATTTAATAGCATCAGTCCTGCACTGGCAGACCCTAGACCCTGCCCCTCCCTCACGCTTGGTGGGGTGTGTGTGACCCTCACATCCACCAAGCACCTAGGTCCCCAGGGGGTGCGGGTCATCTGCCCCCTTGGACCATACCTTCCCTGACCCATAATGACCCCTATGGACAACTCCCTCCCTCTGTCAGCCCTTGTCTGACCCCAGTCTATAGACCATCCACCCAGACCTATCCCATACCTCCCCCCATCCCTCCCTCCCCACCCACCTCAAGCCAACCAACCTGCTGCCACCAGGAGTCAGCATTGGTGGCACCTCCCTCCATCCAACCTCCCCCTGCCACTGGGCATCAGATGGAGTCCCCCCCCATGCCTCCCCTGGCTGCCACCAGAAGTCAGCATCATGGGTACTTTCCACCCTCCCTCCTCCCAATACCATCATCCCAACCAATTTCCCCCCTACAGATGACTCCCTATGGTGATAGCCTCCCCCCATACCCCCCGAAGGACCCCAAAGGGCCGCACCTTTTGGATGAGGCCCTGAGGCCTGCATCTGCAGAAAAGCCCCCGAGGCACTTCCTGTTCCAGTGGGGGGTGGGGTTTGGCTGGGGCACCCAGTATGGGTGTCCTGGCTTTAAGGTTCCTCCTTCCCCCCCCCACTCCTTACAGTCAGGTCTTTTCCTCCCCTCAGATGGATGGTGGGGGAGGCTCAAAGGAGCAGCTGGAGCAGCAACTGGAGTGGCTGGTGCAGGATCGGGGTCCAGGTGACAAGTGGCAGTGGCTGCAGCAAGAAGCCCGCAAGTGAGTCCTGTCCAAGAAGCCCCAAGCGGTTCCCTTTAGTGCCCCTGAGGCACTTCCTGTTCCAGTGGGGGGCCGGGGTTAGGCCAGGGTACCCAGTATGGGTGTCCTGGATTTAAGGTTCCCCCTCCCCCCCACTCCTTACAGTCAGGTCTTTTCCTCCCCTCAGATGGATGCTGTAGCTGTGGATTTCCTGCATAGAGCAGGGGGTTGGACTAGATGACCTCTGAAATCATTTCCAACTCTAAAATTCTATTCTATTGTTCTCTCTATATAAAAAACACATAAAAGATAGAAACATTAAAATACAAACACAACCCCCAAAACCCAACCACAATTCCCACAAAACCCACCCAATACGACCTCCAGATTTCCCACATTCAACTCTCCCTCACACTCCTACCCAAAACCCACCCATGAGCCCCCCCACCCAACCCCCCTCATTGCCCTATCCCCTAAACCATCCATCAAAACCCACCCCAATTCCCTATCCCCATCCCCCAAGTGCTTTTCCAAATAGAAAAGTCTTATACCACCTCCAAAAGATGCTCGGACTTAGCCGAATCTTCATGGGGAAGGAGTTCCATATCAGTGGGGCATCAACTGAGAACTCTTGCCTGTGAGGTCTTGTCAAGTGGACAAGACTAACAGATGGTACCCACAGGAAGGTGCTCCCAGCTGACTGCAGGGGTCACAATGGAGCACGGAAGGCCAGACAGTCTTTCAGTTATGTGAGGCCTAGACTGTGTTTAGGGCTTTAAAGGTCCTAGAGAATAAGACAGAGACCCAGATTACGGTGTATATGAAGACCCTGGGAACGAGTTGCCACACCAGCACCCCCTATAGTAACTGGGGGAAGCCCAGCTACAGCAGCCTTCCCAAGGATCCCAGCCAGCCTTGGCCTCCCTAAACAAATATTATGTTTCTGCCCTGGCTCCCAGTGAGGCCCTAAGAGTGACAACAACCCCACGAGGAAGGAAGTTTTAAGAGTCAGTGGGGCCAGCACATCATTCCTGCCCTGAAAACTCTGAACGCTTCCTTCTTGGTAGAGTCTTTTGCCTGTGGCCAGACCACTAATAGAAAATTTTCAGAGTGAGGGCAGAGTGTTTATCCTGCTTCCTCTCTCTCTCACTCTGAAAATTTCCTGGTGGTGCTCAGACTGCTTGCAGGCAGCGCCCCTAGAATCCAGGGCCTGGGTTTAACTAAGCTGGCTCCCTCCATGGTAGATATGCCCTTGTCTGAAGCATGAGAGCACATTGCCAGGACCTGGGACTCAGTTCCAGACAGGGTTAGTGTGGGTTAGGACACTGATGGTGTGATCAGAGCTGGGTTAGGAGCCACAAATCAGAAAGCCAAGTCAGGGTCCGGAACACAGTGTGACCCTCACTCACAGGCTAAGCTGGGAAGCCGTCACATTGAGCAGACACTCGCTGATTCCTACTGAGGTCACATGTAATAAGTACTAAATAAGTTATTTCCCAGTCAATTACATTCTCTGCCATGGCATTTGAACAGGCGCTTAAACAAAAGACACCATTCATGAATCACAGGCACCATGTTTAAAAAAATAGTGTACATTTATCGTGTGGTGCCAGAAATTGTATATTTCTAAAATTGCCTCCAAGTTTTCAATTGCCTCCATAGTATAACTCGCTGTCCTCACCGGTAATCAGGTCTAGTTCAACCATACAGGCCCCCCCTCCCCACAATAACTTCACCTTCCATGGCTCAGCTGATCCTGTGCCACCAGTAGGTTTCAGGTCTCGCAGATCCTGCTCCGGAACACCCACTCCTAGCAATGGTGACTCAACTTTAAGGGATTCCTGGGGGACCCAAAGCCTATCTGTGGGGTGAACTTATGCCTCTGGAACAAGAAAAGAACAGACCTCTGCCTTCCCCCCCTGCCTCCTCTAGAGCCCCAAGAATCCTTTAATGTATCTTCTTTTACAGCCATACCCCTATGAACATATCTTCTTTTTTGACAAAGTTCTCCCTGGCAGCTCATCAAGGTTGTGACCCCAAGTTATAACCCTTGAGTCCAGTTTCTGGGATGGTGCCTACCCTCAGTGCCACAGCATTGACTTATACTGGGTACCAGGGCTTAAAATGCATGGGTGTGTGTGTGGAGAGAGAGGGGGACTTGTGAGGGCACCAGCCCTGGCAATTAAATTCAAGGGGAGGCTTAGCCCTGGGAAATATTCCCACTAGGAGTGTGCATCCGGAAGTATGAAAGTCCAGGGAAAGGATGATGTTGGCCATTTCAGTGTTAGAAATTAAAGCCAGAAGAACCCTGCATGGTTTATTTGGCTTTCATTATGATTTCTATGCCCCATTCCCTGCATTGGCCATAATATAGATTCAATCACAAAACTCCTGTTTTATATTCAGCTGTAGGGAGGCAGATAGGTCACGCTAACTCTCCAAGGGCCCTTCCGGAGTCTCAGTAATCCCCTCAGGTTCTCATGTGGGCTTTCCCCTTTAAACAAGGGGCAACCTGAGTCATCACAGGGGAGGAGAGAAGCTGAAGGCCCAAGGCGGGAAGGACCAGGGTAGAGGGCCGTACATACGGGGGTACCACACACGGGGACCAGGATCACGTGGAGGAAAGGGGAGGGATGCCGTGGGGGGGGGCAGACCAGGGGTGCAGGGGAGGGTGGGGGAGGGTTCCGAGATGGCGAGAAAAGGGTCGGCCGGGATTCACACTCTGGGGTTAGCAACCTTCGGAGGGGAATAGGAACCACAGGGCATGCAGCAGAGGGAGGGAAAGCATGGAACACTCGCTGGAAGGTACATGCTCTCAAAGGCACAAGAGGGGACAAACAGGGAAAGGGCACACTCACCAGACTCACCCGCTCTGTCTCACACCACTCACTCGAGGACTCAGAAGGGATGCAAAGGAACAAGGGAAGGGATTGCCAAGGCACTCAGAGGCGCCAGAGCAGAAGCAAGAACAAGGCAAGAGCAAGGGACTAGTTTCTCACAAGGATTACCGGTGGGGAGCTGCTGCCCCGCCGGCTGCTTTTATCCTTCTGCTGTGCTGGGGCCTACGTGCTTGTTGCAAGCCCCACCCACGGCGCTGCTTGTCGCTCCACTAAGCATGTGCTGCGCCGGGGCGGGGATCCCTGGGAACCGGACTCAAGTGAGCCTGGCTTTCTCCATACCCCCATCTCTCCCTCCGTGCTCGAGGTGTTCGGGGAGCCCCCCCCCCAGCTCTTGTCCCCCCAAGGCCGGGGGAAGAGTCAGGCCGCGCTGGTCTTGGGGCATGCGGCGTGACAGAAAGCCCCCCCGTCCAAGGCCCCACCCTCCCCTGACCCAGGTGTGGAGGCCAGGTTTGGAGGGATGATGCCGGTGAAAGGACAGGATGAGGCGGGGAGCATGAACGTTCATTGCTGGCTCCCAAGAGTGCTCATCTTGTAGATAGTTACAGAAGCACCTCGGGTATTGCTCAATGTGTTGGTTAACGCGTTCGACTTGGCCATTCGCTTGCGGGTGGTAGGCGGTGGTGGGTCTCAATTTGATCTGGAGCATGGTAAAGAAGCTGCGCCAAAAGCGGGATACGAACTGAGGTCCTCTGTCTGACACAATCTCTCTAGGTACCCCATGAAGCTGAACGATTTCCCGGAGGATTAACATGACAGTTCTTGGGGCTGACAGGAGGCCTTTACAGGGGATGAAATGTGCCAACTTCATAAAATAATCAATCACGACAAGGATAGTGTCCTTCCCATCGGAGGGGGGTAAACTGACCACAAAGTCCATGGCAATTTTCTTTCAGGGTCCCCTAGGGGCTTTTATCAGTTGGAGTAATCCCGCGGGGGCTTGGCGCGGGGTTTTCGTTCGCGCACAGGTGGGGCATTTCTGTACATAGTGTTTTACATCTTGATATATTCTGGGCCACCAAAAGGTCTGAAGAATGATGGATAGAGTTTGTTGGCGGCCCGGGTGCCCCACCAGTGGGGAGTCGTGGTGGGCCCACAAAACGTCAGGCCGGTGCCTGAAGGGGATCACCACCTTTGGCTTATAGTACTGCAGTCCCCCTTGGCCGTGGTATGCTGGGAGAGCCTTTTCCTTTTTACTTGCTCTTTACAAGTCTTGCATAGATGGAAAGGTGGCTGCAAAGACCTTGGATGGGAGTAAAGGTCCCGCAACCTCTGGGGCTAGCTCTTCAGGGGCTTGGCAATGGGACAATGTGTCGGCCAGAGTATTTTGTGAGCCTGGGCGATATTGGATGGAAAAGTGGAAGTGGGAGAAGAAAAGGGCCCACCTGGCATGGCGCGCGCTGTTGATCCGAGCTGTTTGGAGGAAGACGAGGTTCTTATGATCCGTAAGAACAAGTACGGGGTGTGAGCCCCCTTCCAGGAGATGTTTCCAGGCCTCAAAGGCAGCTTTAATAGCGAGGAGTTCTTTATCCAGTATGGTATAGTTCCTCTCTGACGCTGTAAGCTGTCTTGAATAGAAGGCGCAAGGTGGGCGTAGGTTGCCTTCACCATGGTTCTGGGTTAGCACTGCTCCTAGGGCTGTACTGGAGGCATCTGCTTCCACAATAAAGGGTTTCTCCACAACTGGGTGTTGGAGTAGTGGGGGGGTCATGAAGGCTTGCTTCAGGAAAGTGAAGGCCTGGTGTTGGGGTCTCCCCATGTGAAGGGAGCTCCTTTTTTCAGCAGCCTGGTGAGCGGGACAGTACGATCCGAATAGTCTGGAATGTACTGCCGGTAATAGTTCGTACTCCCCAGAAAGCACTGTAGGGCCTTTACGGAGGTTGGAGCTGGCCATTGCTGGATGGCCTCTATCTTGTTCGGATCCATCCGAATCCCCTCAGGAGAGATAATAAAGCCCAAAAGGGGATGGTCGTCTTGTGGAAGTCACACTTTTCCCTCTTACAATACGACTTGTGTTGTAACAGGCATTGCAGCACCAACCTGACTTGGTGTATGTGTGTTGGTAAGGACGTGGAAAATATCAAAATGTCGTCAAGGTAGACCACTACAAAAAGGTCCAACATATCCCTTAATATATCATTGATAAAGTGTTGGAACGTGGCCGGAGCATTAACTAACCCATAGGGCATAATTTTATACTCAGTGGCCAAAACTGGTTCAAAAAGCTGTCTTCCATTTGTCCCCCATGCGAATGCGCACCAGGTTGTACGCCCCCCTCAAATCTAGTTTTGTGAATATTTTGGCCCCCTGTAGTTTTCCCAATAGCTCGGATATTAGTGGGAGAGGATGCCTATTCTTTATCGGGATCTTGTTTAACCCCCGATAGTCTATACAGGGTCTAAGATCACCCTCTTTCTTGGGGACAAAGAATAAGGGGGCCCCCGCAGGGGAGGTGGAGTGACGGATAAATCCCCAGGCCAGGTTATCCTTGATGTAGTCCCAAAGGACTCTAGTCTTGCCTGGGAGAGGTTATAAATTCGTCCATAGGGCAGTTCCCCCCCTAGGATCAAATCAATGGGACAATCATAAGATCGATGAGGAGGGAGGACCTCTGTGTCCTTTTTACTAAATACCTCTGCCAGGTCCTGGTAAGGGGGGGGAATAGCCCCTTCAGGTGTGACCAGATGTATTCTAGGGGTATGCGGGTTCTTTGGGGGAAGTTGGGTGCACTGCCGTTTACAACATTCAGAAAGGAACAGAACCGTATGCGTGGACCAATCGATCATGGGGTTATGGTGTTGCAACCATGGGGGGCCAAGGACAAGGGGAAATAAGGGGGAGGTGATGATGTCGAAGCATAGAGTCTCTACATGCATCCCACAGGTGCACTGGAGCGGGAGTGTGCAGTCCTGAACGGGTCTGGATGTCAAGGGGGAAGCATCAATTGTTTGGACCAATTCTACCATGGCTCACCCTTGGAGGGAGTGAACCCATGCAAAGTGGTTATCCATATAGTTGCCTGCGTGCCCCGAGTCTATGAGAGCCTGCACCACAATAGACTTGGTGGGGGCGATGTGTAGTGTCATGAGGATATGGAGCTGGCTTCTTAGGGCTGGGGTTGAAGGGGCTTGCTGAGAGACCCCCAGCTCCTCTCAGCCCCTGAGGTTTCCCGGAGTAGAACGTACACTGGGTCGTGAAGGGCACGCTTGAGAAAAATGGGAACCTGTCCCACAGTAAAAGCATAGGCAGAATTGTCTTTGGTGCTCTCACTTGGCCGCACTGAGTGGGCCCCGTGCGAGCCCAATCTGCATGGGTTCTGGAGCAAGGGCGTTGGGGGAGAGGGGCCCTGAGGATATTCCTGGGGGCTTAAAAGGGCCCATCCCATACCCCCTACCTTTGTCCCACTGCTTGTCCCGTTGTCTCTCCATAAGATGTTCGTCAATGTGGAGGGCCAAGGTGACCATCTCTTGGAGGGTGGTTGGTGTAACAGCTGCCCCTGCCACAAGATCTTTAATCTCATCATTTAGCCGTTGTCGGAACAACGTTCGTAGGACCACATCTCTCCACCCTAGATAAAACGCTAGCTTTCGGAACTGGGTAATATAGTCCAGGAGAGGCGCCTTCCCTTGTCGGAGGTGTAGAATAGTGTGCTCTGCGTCCCGTATTCGGTGGGGGTAATCAAAGAGGAATCAGAATTGCTTTAGAAACTCCTGGTAATCGCAGAGCACCCGGTCGTCTGCCACTAATAGGGGGGTGGCCCAATCCAAAGCAACTCCCCCTAGTAGCCCTACAATGAAGGACACTTTCGCCCGGTCGGTCTCATAGGTTCGGGGCTGGGTTTGAAAGGTAAGGTGACACAGAGCCAAGAACCCCTGACAAGCCCGGCAGTCCCCGTAAAACTTGTTGGGGATTGCGGCTTTGGGTTCCCGGGGAGGTGGACCCACAGGGGCAGGAGGGGGAGGCCCCGTAAGGGCGGGAGGTGGTGAGGGGAGAGGATGAGTTGCTGCCCCGGTTTCCCCCCCTCCATTGGGACCTCTGCCAGGGAGTCCTGCAGGGCCACATAGCACCACTGGAGCTCCTGGTTTTCTTCCCTCAGATCCTGCACCTCCAGAGTCAGGGCCTGCACCACCCTGAGCAGTTCCTGGACCTGCGGGGTACCCTCCATAACACCCTGGCAAGAAGGGCTGGGGAAGGAAATAAGGGGAGGATGGGTGCCGGTAATTCTGTCATGGGGTAGGGGTAGAAACAGTGGGGAAGGGTCTAGGTAGGTCATGCTAACTCTCCAAGGGCCCTTCCATAGTCTCAGTAATTCCCTCAGGTTCTCGTGTGGGCTTTCCCCTTTAAACAAGGGGCAACCTGAGTCATCACAGGGGAGGAGAGAAGCTGAAGGCCCAAGGCGGGAAGGACCAGGGTAGGGGGCCGTACATACGGGGGTACCACACACGGGCCCCAGGATCACATGGAGACATGGGGAGGAATGCTGTAGGGGGGGCGTACCAGGACCAAGGATGCAGGGGAGGGGGGGTGGGGGGGTTCCAGGACGGCGAGAAAAGGGTCGGCCGGGATTCACACTCTGGGGTTAGCAACCTTCGGAGGGGAATAGGAACCACAGGGCGTGCGTCAGAGGGAGGGAAAGCATGGGACACTCTCGCTGGAAGGTACACACTCTCAAAGGCACAAGAGGGGACAAACAGGGAAAGGGCACACTCACCAGACTCACCCGCTTTATCTCACACCACTCACTCGAGGACTCAGGAAGGGATGCAAAGGAACAAGGGAAGGGATTGCCAAGGCACTCAGAGGAGCCAGAGCAGAAGCAAGAACAAGGCAAGAGAAAGGGGCCAGTTTCTCACAAGGATTACCGGCGGGGAGCTGCTGCCCCGCTGGCTGCTTTTATCCTTCTGCTGTGCTGGGGCCTATGTGCTTGTTGCAAGCCCCACCCATGGCACTGTGTGCCACTCCACTAAGCGTGTGCTGCGCTGGGGTGGAGCTCCCTGGGAACTGAACTCAGGTGAGCCCGGCTTTCTCCATGCCCCCATCTCTCCCACCATGCTCGAAGTGTTTGGGAGCCTCCCCAGCTCTCATCCCCCCAAGGTGAGGCTGGGGGAAGAGTCAGGCCGCGCTGGTCTTGGGGCGCGTGGTGTGACAACTAGCTAGAGACTAAGATTCATGTCCCTGTTTTGTCAAGTTGTTGGGAAGAGTATGGGTCTTGCGAGACAGGTTAGGGTCCTGGCAATTCATTTTTCAAATTTGGGTCCAAATCCAGCTCTTCCAGGGTCTCTGGCAGAGGCCATCTTGGCATGCTACCTGAGACCCCTCCAAGCCCCCAACAGAGGTCTCCCCCAGGCGTGGTACCAGGGATCTTGAAGTGGAGATGCCAGGGATTGAACCTGGGACCTTATACATGTAAAGCACGTACTCTCACCACTTGAGCTATGCCCCCTCCCATTATCAGTTAAGCACTTCTGGGGACCCCCTATTGCACAAGTTCCCCACCGGTCTTAGAGTATACAGACATCCCTTGGTCACTAACCACCATAGATAGTGTGGTTGCTGTGTTGGTCCCAAATGACAACAAGGGAGACAAAGCAGACGAAACAACAACTTCCCCTGGACCAATCTCTTAAGACTGGACCAACTTTTTTTTCTTTTATATTGGACCTGAAAAAAGGGGCCCTGCATGACCCAAAAGCTTGCTCATTCTCGCCAACAGCAGCCAGTCCAATAAGTGACATAACCCAAACCACCCCATCCCCTTCTCTTCCACAGTTCACCCAAACACAATTTTTTATACCCAGGAGCCTGGGAGAGGGGCATGGGGGGAGCCAAGGTAGTGCCCCTTAACCCAGTGCTTCCACAACAGTCTACTGGGCTCCAGGTTGGAGCAGGATATGGGGTTGGGATGGGTCTTGGCTGAGGTAGGGGTGGGGCTTGCAATGCCTAGAGCAGCTAGCCACCTCGGCAGGCCACCAGAGGTGTCTCCTACCACTGCGCAGCACGGTTTGGCCCCATTCAGCACAAGAGCACCTCTCACCCACAAACCTAAGTAAGGATCAGGCCCAGATGCCGATAAGGGAGTGGTGAAGTGGGCATCCCGCTTGGGCCTCCAGTCCCACCTGGTCCCAGGGGTCTACCACAAGGGAAGGGGGGGGGGCTGGAAATGTCTTTTGGTGCCCCTCCAGCTACTGGTATCTCTCATTTTGGGGAGGGGAGGAAGAGATCAGGGGGAGGGGAATGGGAACCGGGCCTTCTGTCCCCGTCCTATGGCTGGATACTTGCCTCTGCCTCCCTGTTCCTTGTTGCAACAGCCACACAGGCCCCTGCCGTTTGAGCTCACTGAAAGCTCTAGTGAGGGCAGGGCCTTCCTCTGGGCCATGCCTGGAGTCCCACTGTTTGCTCCCTGCTTGGCTAACTGCCGAGTAGAGGACAAGCTCAGCTATTGAGAAGGCTGAGCACTTGATAGCACCTGTGGGCTGCTCCCCTTCTCAGGCTGAGTCTGAATTTGGCACTGGCCAGCCCGAACACACTTCTTGCTCACCTCATGCAATTTTCATTTGCGCCTCTCTGACCGGGTCACCCAGCAACCCTGGCCAGGTTCTCCTTGTTCCAGCTGGAACCGGGCGTTGCCTAGACAACCCTGGTCCAATTGCTGCTCTTAAGCCTCCTACAGCAGCCCCCATCCTTGCTCCTTCCTGCTAAGGGAGCACGACAAAGCCCCTGTCACCTTCAACCCCGTTTTACATGGGGAGCGGCAAGGGGTAATTTCCCCCTCTCACGGCTTCCCTTGAAAGAGGTATTTTTATTCCTTGTAGCATGGCCATGGACCGGTGCTGTGTTTCCAGATCAACTAAACATGGAAAATATATGTCCTGACGAGAGCAGATTAATGTGTCTTCCCACTCTCCCTGACACTTCAGATGGCAGGTTGTCACAATGCTGGGTGTGGTCTTACTAGGGATGTGCAAACAGAACGTGGTTTGGATGTTTGGCCATTCGGTCATTCGGTTCAGGAACCGAGTTCGGGTTCAGTAGTTCGGTTCAACGGAGTTTGGTTTGGCCAAACATTCAGAAATCGGTATCTATCGATACCGATATTGGTACCGATTTCAAAGATTTTCTTTTTGGTATCAGTATCGTTTGGCCCTGACACTTAAGTTCGTTATTTTTATGTCTTGTTATATTGTTAATGTGGTTTTTTTTAAAAGTTATTATAAAAGTTATATCTGTTACCAGCTGAGTTTGACTTGACCAATCTTTTATCCCTCTGTGCTGCTTCTGGCAGGTGGCAGAATCTCATTGTATGTTTGTATATACAGCTTGTCAGATCCCTACCTGACAGCAGCAGCAGCACATGTAGCATATTAGCTCCAAGATGTGCCCGCAGGGTCTCAACTTGCAGACAGCCTCCCAGGAGGACTGCTGGGGATCACATCAATAATGTGGACATTGGTGGCCCTGGAGGAACATCATGTCTCCAAAAATCAGGCCTGTGGAGTTTGGGGCATGGTGATGGGTTCAGGCTGCTGCTGCATGCTGCCACTCCACTGGCACGGCCCCTACCACCTCTGCCATGTAGCCCATTGCCCGCCTTATGGGCAGCAGACCATCCTCTCCTACTTCCCTTCTCTATGTTTTCCAACCCAAAAAATGCACACAAAGATTTTATATATATATATTTATTAGAATTTTAAATCTAATATATATATATATACACTAAATCTAACTGCTATTAACTATTTTAAAACCTATGGAACTAAATTGAATATCTAATAACACAAAGGTCTAGTCCTACAAACACACTATAAAACTGAATCACTACACACTAGGGGTGGGACTTGGTGGGAAATACCAGTTACCGGTTTTACCAGATCTCTGAATACCAGATTAGATCCAGTATACCTGTACCAGATCTTTTCCCATTGAAATCAATGGGCAGCTTTCCCCATTGAAATCAATGGGAGACAAAAGTAAAACTGAAATTACCTGTAAATTGCAATTCAATTACAAGAAAAAAAGTAAAAACACAAGTGAAGCTAACTGACAAGCTATGAAGCTAAACAACCAGTACCACCAGACCACACTTTGTGCCCATTAGCCCCCACAGCCCCCATTAGCCCTCATGGCCTACTACCTTTTTTATCTTTAAAATAAAAATAGGTTTTTTTGTCCACAGCAATGGCACTGAAGTCAAAGTCACTGTCAGCAGGCCACCACACAGGAGCTGCCAGCCCAGTAACAGTACGTATACTACACTTTGTGCCCACAGTCCCCACGGCCACCAGTAGCCCCCAATGGCCACAATTTTTTTTAAGCATTAGGGTTTTTTCCCCACAGCGCTGCCACTCAGAAATAAGATCATCAATACAATCAGTGATCACTATAACAGCAACTTCCAGTAACATAGACAGACTACTTGACTACACTTTGTGCCCAGCCAGTAGCCCGCATGGGTCAGCCCCGATGGCCACACTACTAATATTTTTGTTTGACAATAGGATTTTTCACTTTTTTTCCACAGCACTGCCACTCAAAAATCAATCACAAATAAGATTGATTCTATTACAGCAACTGCAGAGCTGAAACCAGCAGTCCAGCAATCGCAGTTCAGAGTTTAAGGTTACAACATTGCAGCACTGTTATTTTTGTTTTCCCCCAAACCAGACCCCCAAAAGAGATAATGTTGCCATTGTCTACCTTTATCCGGAACCTCCGAATCCTCGATTTTCGGTCCCTCCTTGCCCATGAGTAGTCTTCTTTATGGTACCTTTTGGTGGGGTGATGGCAGTATCCTTTCAACCCCCCCCATTTCTCAATTCACACAGGTAAGATTTATTAAGGGGTCTTCTTACATAAGGGCTCATTTCCATGGAAGGGAAAAGGAAAGTTTATTTAATTCATTCTTTCACACCTGAGTCCACTGGGTCACAGGGTTCAGCCCGAAGGCCTAGTCCTAGACCTGGTCAGCGGTTCATTAATTCATTCACCATTCATGCCTGAGTCCACTGGGTCACAGGGTTCAGACCGAAGGCCTAGTCCTAGACCTGGTCAGTGGTTCATTAATTCATTCACCATTCACACCTGAGTCCACTGGGTGGTGGGGGAGGGCAAATTTGGAGTGTGTGAGTGTGTTGTACGCATGCACGCATATCAGATGGGGGGTAACCCTGCCACATCCAAACCCCAATGCCATCACTCACCTACTGGAGTGCTCTTGATTTAATCTCCTCTGGAATGCCAGTTGTTTTCCATGGTAGCACTCAGGCAGGCATTAGGCAAGGTTACAGACACAGAGATGCCTAATAGCTTCATAGGATCTGCAGAACACACAATGATGCTAAAAGGCAGCAATGCGTCATGCAGTGCCCTGTTGGCAGTGTTACATAATCAATTATTCTTCTGCCATTGCTGTGTCCAGTCCTCAATGAGTGTCATTGCAAGAGTCCTCTTCTAGACAGAAACAGTCAGACTCCAGGGTGTGTAATGCTTTTTATTTCAAATCCACAGGCTAGACTACAGGAGACACACAGGGACCCTTTCTCTTCAGAGGCTCATCAGAAACACCCGCTGAGGAAAATGGGCCTCATTGCATCATGCAGTGCACTCATTGGGGGTGGCTGGCAGTAAGCATTCATCTTCTGCCTTTGTGGTCCAGTCTGTTCCAGATGAGGTGCCATAGCTCGGGTGCTGGAGCCTCTGACACGGAAGACTCAAGTCTATGGAATTATTTGTATTTTAATCCCAGGGGACTGTAGTCCTACCATGTCTTGAGGTGCAGTGATGGTGGTGGGGAGTTGGGGACACATGAGATGGCTGAGGGGGGCCAGGCTGGAGCTTGGTGAGAGAGCGGTGGGTGGATGGGGAGGGTGCTGCAGGAGGGGGGCTGGGCTGGGGGATGGACTGTGTTGTTGGGGAGTGGTCCCCACCCCATGGAAGATGTTCCACCCTCCCAAAGTCCTCTGCATGTATTCCTGGGGCCACCCCACACATGTCAGGCTGATGTGTTTTTGTGTGGTGTGCTGTGTGCTGGTGTGGTGTGTGACTGGGTGAAGGGCCCTGCTGCAGCATTCCATTCCAGACTCCGAGGATGGAGTGCAATGGATTAGCACCGCTGGGGCACTCCACTCCAGTGTGTGTGCGCAAGAGAGACGAGTGTAAGAGTAAAGACTGAGCCGAGCCGAGTCCATTCCTTGCCCTTCCTGGATGGAATGGGATCAAAGGAGGCAACTTGTGGGCTGGCAATATATGGGAATAAGTAGTAGCTTTCCTACTACTTTTTCCTGGTGGAATGCTTGGACTGGGATATCGCCCTGCTGCGGGTGCCATGCTGGCTGTGCAAACCAAGGCCACCTGCTGTGCTGAGCTCATCAATGACACCGCTGACCAAACTGCAGGGTGATGTAATTGCCTGAGTCTTTTCAGGATGTGCACAGGTGCAGGGAAGTGAAGGTAGCTGGAGAGGATATCCCCTGGGGCTGGGCAATCACATCATGTCCCCCAGTCAAAGGTATCTCCCTCCATGAACCCAAGAAGGGGCAGGTTAGTCTTCAGAAAGACCAACTCTTCCACTGTCTTTGGGTCCATTTTGGTGTGATGTGGGGTAACGATGTCTCCTGCCACACTGAACACCCGCTCTGAGGATACACTCGTAGGAGGACACGAGATGTATCTAATGGCTACCTTTGCAAGCGGGGGCCACACATACATCTTCAAGGACCAGCAGGCCATGGGTTCAGTGGATACAGGGCATGGGGGCTCGGCAAGATATTGCAAAACATAGGCGTTTGCAATATCCTGTTCTTCTGACTCATGTGGGTCCTGCATCCTCCTCCACCCATTCCCCCAGCCTTGAAAGAGTCATGGAGGACTGGCCTCCACTTGCAACCTCTGTAGGAGCAGTAGAACTTGTTGCATGCTGCGGAGACTGCTGCGCTTGGCAATACCACTGCACCTCATTGATGAGCTCGCCCCTGTAGCTCGTGAAGGGAATGACGAGTGCAGCAAATTTTCTCTTAACCCGTGGGTCGAGTCGCACTGCCAGGAAATGTGGTCGACTTTCTACCAAGACGTCAAAACGTCTTTTAAGTCCATCGACCAATGCCACTGTCAGTGCCCTCACAGACTCACAAAGGTCAACATGAGAAATAAAGGCTTGCATTTGTCACTGCAGGATCATTAAAAGTGGTAACACTTGGCACAGACTGGAATTCTCAGAGCTGAGCTCCACCATGCCAACGTTAAATGGCTCCAGAACCTGCATCAGCTGCTCCACTGCTGTCCACTCCTTCCCGGACAGCGGTGTTGCCCCAATGCTCCACGATAAGCATAGGGCATGCAGGACCTCCTTCTGCTCCAGGAGTCATTGCAGCATAAAAAAGGTGGAGTTCTACCTTGTGACTACATCCTGAATCAGACGGTGAAGAGGGAAGCTCAACTCCTCCTACTTGTCTCGCAGCGCCTGGCTGGATGAAACTGACCGGTGGAAGAAACCGGCAATCTTCCTGTCAGTTCCAAGGATGGCTCTGATGGTCTTGGTCCCAGTGACGGCATTCTGAACCACCAAATTCAGAATGTGCGCACTGCAGCGAATGTGGGTGTAGCCACCACGAGTGATGGCTGCAACCATATTATGGGCATTATCGGTTACAAAGTAACCGACCTTGACGCTAGAACCCGCAGCGTGGGTCCACCTACCCAGCATGGAGTTAATCACCTCGAGGATTTCATCTGATTTGTGCTCCCTGTCAAACACCTGGGCATGAAGCAATGCCCAGCATTGCTTTCCAGGGGTCACCACTCCTCCAGTGCTGCTGCTGGTGCTCCTCACTGCACTGGTGACATCTGCCACCAGTGTGCGGTCAATGACATATATGCATGGACCGCACTTTGGCTAGTCCACAGGTCCATAGTAAAAAGTACCACAGCCCCCTCCACGCGTGAGAACTCCACAAGGAGCTGGGACTTCACCCTCCCATACAGAGACGGGATAACCTTTGAGCAGGGCCCCGAGGGAAACGCGGGTCTGCGAATCGCAGATTTCCCGCGGAATTCCCCTCCCCCCGCGGAATCTCCTGCCCCGCTTACCCCAGCACAGAATTTCCAGCCTGCGCTGCAGGGACGCGGGGCAGGAGATTCTACGGGGGAAGGGGAATGAACAAACCCTCGGGGCTTCCCCTCCCCAGCCTCCCCACTTGCCAGGGCCCTTTAATTTGCTTACCAGGGATGGCAGCAGCAGCTGCT
>QEPC01000604.1:35123-50190 GCA_003113815.1 Sphenodon punctatus
AACCCTATCTGGGTTGGGAAACCCTTGTAGCCCTGGTCCAGACCAGGTTGGACAGCCGAACACAAGTTCCCACAGATGAGTTTGGGGGAGGGGGAGGAGATGCACAAATGTGTGACAGATCATCCATGCCCGCATGCTGTGCCTGGTGCCTTGCCTATTGCCTTTACAAGAAGACATGGTGGCCAATGACAGCTGGCCATAGCTCTAGTCATGGCTGACACAATCCGGGCTGGGTTATGGCAAGCCACAGAAGACGTGGCAGCCCACTGTGACTTGCTTTGCCCCAGTCGGGAAGACTGTTGCCCAGGCTATGAACTGGAGCAAATCTGGGGATAAGAGCCTGGGTTAGCCTCTAACACTACAGGGCAATTCCAGGCCGACATCTGGTGGTCCTTAAACAGATGTGCAGATGGTATGAAGAGGCATGAAAAAGTGGGCAGCTACCATCATGTCTGTTTTTACCCAGTGAGCCCAGTGAATGGTACTTGTAATGTTCTAAGAGTCACGGTAAATCTTAGGGCTCCCAAGGTTGTCGCAGAGAGGACTCATAGCTTTATTCAACAAATTTACATTGCTAAAATATCACATTATAAGTCATGTTTTCCCCAGGTCTCTGTAGACTCAAGCACACATTCTACAGTGCTTATAGCAGAGTTGTTTTTCAAAGCTTTTTCTTTGCTTCCCAACCATGAAAACAAAAGTTATGCTTTCTTTTACCAAAGAAAAATTTGATATTCAAACATAATTGCATGGTTATGGAATCATGAGCCGGCAAGGGCAATTTAATCCAACTCCCTGCACTGAGACAGGATTCACCATAACTAAGCTACACCGACAGATGGATTCACCAACGGAAGAATAGAGCCTGTAATAAGCTCTGCCACAAGCAGAGAGCAGGAGTGACTAGGGCACATCAATGCCTCAATGACAGGGAGAAATTTGATAAGGTATATCCAGATTAGAGTTGAGATGAGTACTCATAAAAAGGGTATACCTGTCAGATTTCCAGTACCTGAATTGACCCAACAATATTGGGTACCAATTGGTACCTGATTGCAACCCAATTCAGGTACCCAAAAGACCCAAAATGTTGACTTCCATTACTGGATGTTGACTTCCAGTACTAATTTTTAATTTGTTTTGTCACTATACCAGTTCTTGACATTGGTTTATCAGTTTTCCGTCAACTTCCATCAATTTTTTGACAACTTCCAGTCCCAGAAATCTACTTCCAGTCACTTCTCCACCCCCACCCCCCCAATTTCATGCCAAGTCTTTTGGTTTTCTGACCTGATATACTGATTGGTACACCACTATACCAACTGGGAATCAGTAAAAAGAAAAACTGATACTGGAAGTACCCAATTTGTCAGGTATTTGGGCACCCAATAGGTACCCAGGTAATCTGTTGGGTACCAAAAGTGGTAACCCGAAATGTGGGTATTTACCCACAGATAATAAATTTAGTACCCATTTAAGATCTACTCAATATGGTTCAAATAAGTGAACTGTGTTCCATGCTTCAGGGAAAGGTGAAAAACCCTTCAATTTTACCTGGTGTGAGCATTCCTTTCTAAACTCAAATATGGTGAACAGTTAGACCCTGAGCATGTGTGCAAGACACACCAATGGGGCACATGACTTTATAACTCCATGATACAGGGTTATAGGTACAGCCATATAGAAGATACAGTTTACTTTGATCAAGAACCAGCTTCCGTAGTGCTCAAGGTTGTGGAAGTCTGCTTTCTAATTAATCCTACAACTGAGTTGGTAGACTCATGTTTTCTTTGTTATAAGAGTTGACAGGGGGAAATACTATTTGCAAATGCTGACTGTGGGGAAATTAGAAAACAAGCAAACATGACACATTTTAAAAGGATTGTTTGGAAAAGGAGCATCGGGAGATGCCAGAGGCTTTGTTGGAAGTTGTCTGCCTATTAGGAGAGACAGTGTTTATAAAGGCTGCTGTTGTTGACTTCAGGGGCTAATTCATGGTAGGGTCTTTATTTTCAAAGATTATATTAAAAACTGGAACACTGATACATGGCAGGGATGCTCATGGAGCTAAAGGGTAATCCTTCAAAAGCTGACATTGCCAGATATCACCACACCACCATAACAATTCTGCTCTTCCTATATAGGAGGTAATATTTTCAATTATCAACACCCAGCTGCACATACCTCAACCAAAAATTCATTCTAGTGTTTTAGTGACATTGGAAATAATGAGAACGAGACATAAGTAGCTTCTTAGACACTGGGCATCTTTAGACGTCTTTGGCCGTTGTATGTAAGTTCCATAACAATCCCAACACCAATTTGGCAACCCATTGAACATCTGTTGAACACGCAATGTGAACACCATTGCATCACAAGGACAATTTGCATGTTCCAGCTGAACACATGACCAGCATTGTGTCAAATGATATCATGTGGCATCTTAGCAGGTACAACATGGGGAACGAGGCAGCGTGCTTGCTTGCTGAGATCGGGTTGTAAGTAAAACACCGATTTGCCCCAAGGTGGGCTGTGTGTCTAAACAGTGACACACGGTGAACACAGGGCCAAACCAGTGTTCGTATCAAGGCCAAAACACACATTCAGACATCCATTGATGTTATGTCTAAAGATACCCACTGTTTAGTTCATATATTGTAGAATGTATAATATAAATGTTAACCATGCATTAGGGCTGAAACAAATGGGCATTTTCATATTTGCCAATATTATTTCACATTTTTCGGATACCCCATTAAATATTCAAGTATTCAGTACTACTAGTATCTTTCAGGATATCATAATTACTATTGGGAATACTATTTGCATAGCTGCTTATTTGATTATTTCATTTTGGTTATTTCAGTTTCTTTGGTTACCATTTCATTTAACACTATTATACAACAATTTGATACTAAATAATGCTAAATAATGTGAAAAACGAAATAGTCAAAATACCAAAGTAACCAAAATACTAAAACAAAGTGAGCAAAATAACCAAACAAAACACCTAAAAGAAATATTTGTATCCACAACCAAAGTGGGGACTGAATAGTGTGGTTCACAGTTCACACCATTTCGTCAGACCCTATTCAAAGTGGTTGACATTGGGTGTTTTCAGACGTGACAGGATGGCTTCGCCCCATCCCGAAAACAACCCAGAGATTCCCCGCCGGGATCACCCAGGCATGGCAAACAGACGTGTCAGGGATTCCGGCGGGGAATCAGGGAGGGGGTGGGGCCGCGCGGCGCAACATGCGGCCACACGGCCCCGCCCCCTCCATGCTCCCTTGCTGCCCACCCTCTGGGGAGATGGGTGGGTGGCGAGGCCAATTACGCCGCAGCGTCTGGCTGAGTTCACCACGGCCCAGAATCCCGCCGGGGATTCTGGGCCGTGATAGCCGACCAGACGTTACTCTTTTTTTATGCCCGCCTGGAATCACTTTCACCACGCTTCAGCCGATTTTCGTGCCAGTAGCCTGGGAAGCGTGGTTGAAATTGATCCCATGTGGGTATTCAGTGTGGCGAACATATGGCAGCCACCAAACAGACGTGCAGGGCACAGTGACCACATGTAGGTATTCAGCGTGGTTCACTGTGATCTTGTCACATCTGAAAACACCCATTGTCAGATATCATACTTGCTACAGATATTTGTTTTCACTGTACTGTGCATCTCACATCAGATCCTTTGAGAAGAAATTCTGTATCCTTCTGCCATGGGGCTGAAAATCTTTGAACACAAACATCTCTTCTGACTATCTCATGCAGGGGAGCAGGGGGTGGTGTGAGGTGCAGGGTGGAACGTGTCCATTTTTCCCCACCTCCCCCAAGTATTTGACAGAGTACAAGTATTTTGACATAGAGGGGTAACTTTGAATATTCTGCATGTTTGCTGCAATGGTGTGTTAGCTCTTGGAGACAGATGTTCAAACTGGTGAAAATTTTCACAAGTGATAAAGACTGATGCTTTTACCAGCAGAAGGTCATGGGTTTGATCTCCAAGGATGAGTGCATGTGGTTGAATGAGTATACAGGTATATCTACTGCAAAGTGCAGTCTTCAGGATTTCAGTGGGGTTCAAAGGATGCATTACTCAGCCTGCAGGCTACACAATCATAGAATCTAAGAGTTGGAAAATACTCAGAGGTCATCTAGTCCAATCCCCTGCTCAATGCAGGAAATACACAGCTACAGCATCCCTAACAGATGGCCATCCAGCCTCTGCTTGAAAACCTCCACTGAAGGAGAGCCCACCACTGTCCTCAGGAGACTGTTCCACTGCCAAACAGCTCTTACTGTTAAGAAGTTCTTCCTAATGTTTAGCCGAAGTATACTTTCTTGTAATTTGATCCCATTGGTTCTAGTCCTGCCCTCAGGAGTAACAGAGAAAACGTTTGCTCCATCTTCTGTGTGACAGTCCCTCAGATGTTTGAGGATGACTATCAATCAAATTTCCAGTCCTGGAAAGTCAGTTTCCAGTCCAAGAAAACTACTTCCAGTCACCTTTTTGTTTTAATTTTAATGCCGATTTTCCAGTTTTCTGACTCGATATACTGATTGGCATGCAGATATACTGACTGGGAATCAGAAGTACTTGAATTTTCAGGTATGCAGGTACCTGATTGATATCCGGATAACCTACTGAATACCCAATGTGGTATCTGAAAATGTGGTTATTACCTTCAGGTACTAAATTTAGTACCCTTTTCAGCTCTACCATGCATTCTTCAGTAGAAAACAAAAGCATAATGCCACTGCAAACCCTAGCAGTTGCAATATACATTTAAATTAAAGATTACAGCCTTTTTTATCTATTGAAACAATGTCTTTATTATTATTTATAACAGTGGCATTGCTATATCCTCCTTTTAAAATGGATGCCAGCACTGAAAGGTAAGAGACTGTATTGATTTGAAGAGGTTTATTTCAACAGTGCTATGTTCTAGAAATGTATTAATGAGCCTTGCTTGCTCCTCATTTGTTACGTTTTGCAGGTATCTAACTAATAATTTGTGTCCTATAAGTATCAGAGAAGCCCTGCCTGCTAGCTACTCACACAAATTTATGTATGGGCTTCTGTCCTGTGTTTCATCAGCAATAACTACATAATAGATAAATGACTGAATTTTTAAAGTCATTGGAATACTTTTAATGTGAAGTGACCTTTGGTATTGATTGCAGTTCCTTCTAGTGCTTGCTTTACAAATAACTTAGAGAATTAATGAGTTCTTGTAGCTTTTATGCCAAACTGGGTGTTCCTGGTTGTATAGATCTCTTTTCAGTCCAACGAGATGATTAAAACAAATTATGGGCCTGCCAAGGAAATAAGCAAATGACTTTGAAAGAAAAGAGTGAACTTACAGAGAACATATATATGGATGAGGATACGGGGTAGCCCGGGACATGGGGTTCTTGCCCCCTTCTTCCTCCAAAATGAGTGGTTTCTTGAGAGAGCGACACTGCATCTCTCAATTTGCATTGTGTTAATTATTTCCAGTAATATGCCTTCTAGGTTGAGTGTTAAAAGATGTACAGCAGACTAAGTCATACCTTTATAATGCTACTTCTCTTCTTGTGTACATAATAAAAATGGTTTGGGGGTATGGACAGTAGAGTTATTTGTCAAGGGTAGCAGATTTTTCACAGTTATGTAAACTGGGGTGGCAATAGGAGATAATTCCAGATTTCAGATATTGCCATTTTCCTAACATGGCACTCCCAGTTAAATCCAATATTTATTCCAATGTTTTTCAGAAAGTGTCACAAGTTTTGTAAGGTGCCGTAAAGTGCTGTAAAGTGTCAGAAAGTGTAGAGAAGTGCAGCTAATTTTGAATCACGGGATCCCTCCCTGGCAGCATAAATGGTGGTTTGTTTAATCCCCCTCTCCCCTTTGCTCCCTTCCTCTCTCATGGTAAGCTAGTGTCCTTACTGTACGGAACATACTACTTTCTATATTTGGTAAGTAATTACTACTGCACTTTATTGTGTGCACTCCCTGCCCTCACTCTCCTGCATTCCATCCCCCATCTCTGCATCCTGTCTCTTCTGCACCCCTAGGGAAGTGTCCTCCCTGTGCTCCCCATGCTCTTGCCTGCTGTTGACCATCCCCTTCCTTGCCTAAAAAATCCGCTGCATGACATCGGTGGCCCCAATCCAATGACCCATGGATCTCTGAGTGGAGCTGCATGCGCAGAACTCATTTGGATACACATTGCTGGCACATTGTGTTGTGCGTAAATTGCATGTGTGCAGACGCAGCTTTGCACAGCGATCTGCAGAGCATTGAATTGAGGCCAATACCTACGGCTCCCCTCCCCACCCTGATTCCCCATTGTCTCCCAGTGTGGAGGGAGGGGCAGCATGCCAGGGTCTCCAGGATTCCCATGTGCCCCCCCCCCGCCTTCCAGGGGCCTTGAATGTCCCTCTCACTTCTCATGTGCTTCCCATCTCTGGAGCTTACCAAAAACAGGGTGCTTCAGCCAGGAAGCTGAAACCAGGGTGCTTCAACCAGAAAGCAAAGGGGGAAACTCTATCAAACCCAGAAACTGTTGCAAAATGTCAGATGTATGTTAATCGTTGGAAATGCCGCTATATTGGAAACTGTTGCAAAGTGTTGGAAATTGTTGCAAACCATCACTAAATGCTGTTTGGATCAGCTGCAAGAGTAATGAAATGTTGACAGTAAACAGCAAAACAGCAAACAATGCTGCTGCTTCAGACCTGCTGTGCCCAACCAGATCCTTTTAGATCTCTCGGCTGCATTTGACACTGTTGACCATGACATTTTGGCGGCCCGCAGTGCTTGTAGGACCATGCCGGGGTGGACAGAACCACTTGAATGGTTCTGTACCTTCCTGGCTGGGAGAACTCAATGTGTGGTACTGGGTGATTGTTCATCATCTCCCTGGGACCTCATGTGGGGAGTCCCACAAGGTTCTCTTTTGTCCCCTCTACTGTTCAATGTGTATATGCAGTCTTTGGGTGAGGTTGTCAGACGGTTTGGTGTGTGGTATCATCAATATGTTGATGACACCCAACTTGACCTGTCCTTTTCAGCTGACCCAGGCCTGACAGTCTCAGTGCTTATGCGGTGCCTGATGGCTGTGGGGGATTGGATGAGGGCGAGCCATCTGAAGCCGAAACCCAGCAAGACGGAGGTGATGCTGGTGGAAGGGGCTGAGGCAGTGGTGACACCCATCATTGATGCGGTCCTCCCTCTGTTGGTCCCCCAGGTTCGGAGTCTGGGGGATGCTCCTGGATTCACGACTCTGCCTGGAAGCCCAGGTGGAAGCTGTGGTGAAGGGAGCATTCCATCAATTACGTCTGGTGAGATGACTTCGGCTGTATATCTCAGACTCCCACCTGGTCACTCTCATCCATGCCAAGATGCTGTTTCCCTTAATTCATTTTTATTAATTTATTTATTTAAACAATCTTCTATTCCGCCCCTCCTGCTCCAGGCAGCCTAGGGAGGCTCACATCATAAGGGGGCAGTATCCTGAATTACACACCTTGCAAATATATGAAACATAAACACTGGGCTCTAAAACATATTTATTAATCCGTTATAACTTTGCAACCCACAAACATCTCCATTTTTCTGATTCTGCTTCATCTCTTAAATAACATACTTTGTACTCGGTCTGTGTTCATTTCAACAATTGTACGAGAACACAAACAAGCTAGGAGACTAAAACATCCCTACTACTTCTAGAACTCTTCTATGCATAAGGCAAAAAGTCATTGTGCTAGGTAAAAAGAAATAAAAGATTGCTGGTGGAGAAAAATTGATATTCAGGCTTCTGTGTAACAAAAATACAAAGAAAAGCAGTCAAAAGTGGTGTGTTCTAACAGAAGACTATGCCCTATTAACTTTTGCAGCAACCTTTACAATTTATGGTACACATTTGAAAACCCTTAATTGTAGTCAGCAATTTACAAGTCATCATTAGCATTTCATGTTAACTAGGGAGAATGAGAAGTTAAAGAAAATGTTCAAGCTGCATGTTGCTGAACAATGAGCTAATCTGAACAGAAATAGTTCAATTTTTGTACTTTTTGACAGCTTGGAATATGTTAAGAGTGAACATTTCTTCATGAGTCATAAAGTCTTTTATCCATACAAAAAGCATCCTTCTGCATGTTCATTATGGGCCTGATCCAAAACAGAAGATTAGAATGGTCCGTGTTAGAAGAACACTTTTAACTATCAGAGGAGTGAACATCTGAAATAGGACAGAAAAACAGCTTAAGGTGACCAAAAATCTGATTGACTTCAAAACAGATTTTATTTATTTATTTATTTATTGTATTTAATTAATTAATTAATTCATTCATTAATATCCTGGTCTTTCCAAAAGGCTCAGGGCAGCTCACAATACAAAAATATAAAACCCCATTAAAACCAAATTAAATTTCCATTAAAACCATTTCCACCTCAGCCCTCCAAATCCTATTGCCATCCATTAAAAGCCCAGCCAAATAAAAAGGTCTTGCATTGCCTTCTGAAGATGCTCAGGCTTGGGCTTTAGTAAACCTCCAGGGGAAGGGAATTTCAAAGCTGCTGTAAAAGGAGTGAGAACACCTATCTGCACACCCTTTTTGTCTGGACCTGATGCAGTGGTGGTAGTCTCAAGCGGGCACCCTGGCTGATTGAAGAGAGCGCGATGGAACATAGAGGGAAAAGTGGTCTCTTACGCCGCTTTTAAACGAGGCTGGAGGATGCGGTGCTTTGCAGAGGTGCGTTCTGAAAGCCTGAAAAGTGAGGCTTTCAGAACACGCCTCTTCAAAGGACCACATCTCTAGCTGCCGCTGCTGCCGGCAACAAGGAGCATGTCACTTCAGGCAGCGCAGGGAGCGTGTAAACATTCCCCGTGCATTTTTTCTCTCAACGCAGGGCTCAGGAGGTGCTTTTCAGCACCTCATTTAAAAGCAGTCAGATATGCAGGACCCAAATTGTTAAGGAACTTGAGTAAAAAAACCAGCACCTTGAATTGTTCAAAGCCAGCACCTTCAATAGTTATGAGTTTTCCATTCAATGCTATAGGAAGCATTTATTTATTATTTTTTATGTGCTGACATTTTTGTCTCTTCCTTCTTATGAAGCATCAGATATGTGCAGAATTATAGGTGGTACGGGTAAGGTGTTCTGGTGGACAGGTTCTATACTTTTATGTCAGAGCACAGAGTAGTGAGTTCTGCAGACATGTTCATAATTTAACTGATCACCATATTTGGGATCAGGAAGGAATTTTCACCCCAAGTCTGATTAGCAATCTAATCTTATCTATCTATCTATCTATCTATCTATCTATCTATCTATCTAATATTTTTGCCTTTGCAGTATGAGCATGGCTCACTTGTTTGAATCACCTGGATATATTTTAGAGTTGGTCATTATTTCAGACATTGTTGTGCCTTGGTCACGTCTGATATCTACTGATTTTATGATAGGCTCTATTTTTCTGTTAATGGATTCAACTGTTGGGACAGTTAGGTCTAGCAAATCCTGCCGCAGTACAGCAGTTTGGACCAGATTACTCTTGTAGTCCTTTTTAGCACTATGATTCTGTTATCACTTGTAAAAATATTTAGGTAAATGAAAGATGAAGTTGATTTTAGTGTTTTACATTCCCCACAATTTAATGTTTTAGGTTCCTGTGACAGAGTCACGTAAGTCCTTGCAGGCCCAGGCCCATAGGGCTCGGGACATTTGCTGCAGAGGCAGACCTGGGAGCAAGGTGGGCTCTTAGGCAAGTGACCATCCCTTCAAGAGACCAAAATAGATGCACCAATTAAGAGCAGCTGAGTGGCTCCAGTTGGGGGAATAGGGTAAGCCAGCTTGGAGCATCAGCTTAAAAGGCTAAGCTGGGGAGCCCAGAGGGGAACACCAGGGAAAGACAACAAGCTGAAAGGCTCGGCCTCAAGACAAGGGGCTCCGAGAGAGGAGACTGCCCTAAGAGCTCAAGGGGAAAACCTGGATGCCAGCCAGTAAGGGTCCAAGCTGGGAGGTATCAACCTAGACATCCAGTAGCCTGGCTGGTGGAGGACGGAGCCCAGGTGGGGCTGCATAACAAGTTCCTGGAGAATTGAGATGTGCAAACACGGTTCAGACGTTCAGAGTTCAGACCGAACTCGGCCCGTTTAGATGACCGAACCGAACCGAACCGAATGACCGAACCAAATCGAATTGAACCGAACCGAAACGAACCTGAACTGACTGAACTGGTCTGAACTTGAGCTGATCTCAAAAACAACCAAACAAACCAGTATCGTTCGGATGAGTTCGGGCAGCAAAAACATGACTGGCAGGCCCAGGGAGGTGGTGAGGCAGCTGAGTAGCAGACTTCCTGGCACCCGGGGTGGAGACGTTTGGAGTAGCAGCCAGCCTGCCCAATCACCTTCCCTTTTTTCCTTAGACCACTGGCTTCGCAGTCTGCGATTGGCCACGAGGTAGGCTGCATGGAGCCAATGAGGCTTGTGGTAAGGTGAGCTCAGCAAGTAACAAAGTCATTGCCCTCCCCCCTTCCAATTCCTTATGAGCTAGCCACTGATCCTGTCAGCAGGTGTTTTCAGAACTCTCCCTCTCCCAGCAGTTTGTGTTCCTAATCCACTGCCATCCTCCTCCTATTTCACCCATTCCCACATATTTACCTCCATAGTTTCATTTATTTATATTAGATTAGATAGATTTAGGTGTTATTTTTATTTTTTACCTCTCCCTGTGGTCTTTCTCCCTACCCTCCATTGAATCCTTTCCTCCTCCCACTATATATTCCATCCCTGGTTCTCTTCCCCCATTTTTGGATTTATTTAGAGTAGGATTAGATTGATTTAGGTTTCATTTCAGTTTTTTACCCCTCTCTGTGTTGTTTGTTGTGAGCTGTTTGTGTTTACCACCCCCCACCCCCATCCCTGTGTGTATATATATATATATATAGATAGATGTTAGATAGTTACTATAGGGTAATTTCAGACGTGCATTTGCTATGTCCAACCACGCACCGGGATCCGTTTGGGATTCTGGTCAGGAATCAGGCCGGCCATCCTTTAAATGTGTCGGCCTGATTCCTATTGAGGAGGGGCTGGGGCTGCGTGGCGCAATGTGCGGCTACACAGCCCCACCCCCCACAGTCCCCCCAGATGCCCACCCTCAGGGAGATAGTTGGGCATAGCAGCCAATGCGGCCGCTGTGCCCGATCCCGCATTGGGGTCTGGGCCACGGTCCAGGATCAGCGGAGGTAAAAGACATTACTTTCTGCCGATTCCGGACCATGTTCCAGCTAACCATGGTTCTGGACCTCTGGTCAGCCAGAGGTCCAGAACCGTGGTCAATGTGTTTCCCGCCAGAGGTTCACCAAGGTGAAAGCACTACAGACCTTACGGTACTGTGGCCACCACAGGGGGTTCACTGTGGTTGACCGTGGTATCGTAATGTCTGAAATTAGTTGTAGGAGTCAACTTAGTTATAGAGATAGATGGAGACAGTGTGCTGTAGTTATTCAGCTTTAATATTTTATAGTGTGTTTGTAGGACTAGGCCTTTGTAGATATAATATTCCATTTAGTTCCATAGATTTTAGAATACTAGTTAATAGCAGTTAGAGTTAATCTAGTATATATAATATTCAAATTTTGAATACATAAATAAAAAAAATATAAAATCTTCCTCTGCATAATTTGGGAAGGAAAAATGGAGAAGGGAAGCAGGAGAGGCCAGTCTGCTGCCCGTAAGGCAGGCATGGGGCACGTGGGAGAGGTGGTAGGGGCCCTACCAGCAGAGTGGCATCAGGCAACAGCTCGAGCCCATCACCACGCCCCAAACTCCACAGGTCTGATTTTGGCAGACAGGCTTCAGAAGCTCCCAGAAGTATCAGGAGGCACCGATGAACCATCCCCCAGCTAGTGCTACTTCTGGGAGCTTCAGTTCGACAATGTCGTTCAGTTCGACAATGTCCAGGGCCAAAGCTTCAGAAGTAGGTGCTTCAGGAGCGGGGTCTGATCTTCACCATGGGTCACCATTGTCCCCCATTATTGAGGCAATCGCCAGTAGTCCAGGGCTGGTGGATCCCACCCCAGCTGCTAGATGCAGGGCCCAATTCCTGGACAATGGCAGCAGGGAGATGAGCAGCAACATCAGCAAGAGCTATAGGGGGTACAGGGAGAGTGGAAGCAGCATGGTGGGCAGTCGATCAGCCTCAGGGTCCCAGTAGTCCCCTTCACGGGGGGACATCGCTCAGACTGGGGACAGCAAGGCAGACATTAGTCCTGTGGAGGAGATGTCTGGAGCTGAGGTGATGGCTGTCCCTCTGAGAGCTGTGTTGCCACCATGTTCTGCCCCTGCCAGAAGCGCAGGCAGCGGTGCATCACCTGGTGCAGGCCAGAAGACAGGAGGGGGCAATAATCCTCCGTATGGGCACATTTTCAGTTGGTGCGGGTGCATGATCCCAGGGAGGTGCAGTGCACTTTGTGCCAAAAGGTGGTGAAGCATGGGCAGGTGCTCACCAACCTTGGCACAACTGCCATGGCGAGCCACCTTAAGGGATGCCACAGTGCTGTGCAGCTAAGTGAGCAAGGGCAGTGAATGCCAGTGGGTTCCTGACTGCAGCGGCCAGTCATCTGCCTCCATCAGCAGGCAAGCATCCTGCCTCTAGCAGCAGGAGCATTATTGTTGCTAGGGTGGAGCAGCAGCAGAAGCAGTGACAGTCCATCATGGAGAACCTGGGCCAGGGGCAGCTGCCAAGCCTTCGTCGGCTGCAGGACGTGGAGGGCAGCGTGGCTTTCAAGAGAAAACCACCCACATGTTAGGGGAAATGATCACCCTGGATGGGCAGTCCTTCTCAATTGTTGGGGACATGGGATTCAGGCACCTGACTGACTTCCTGGTCCCCCAGTTTAAGCTGCCATTGTGCACCACCCTGAGTTGGCAGCTGGTGCCAGCCTTGTACAGGGCTTTAAAGGAATGACTGAGGGAGCAGCTGGCAGAGGCTTGGGGTGCCACCATCTACTTCACCACAGACTGCGGTTGAGCCGGAACGCTCAGCATGCTTACCGGGCAGTGACGGCGCACTGGTGGCAGGACCAGGAGGCAACATTTGGCATTGGCAGGAGGGGTACCAAAGCAAGGTATAGGTGGACCCTGCTTCAAGCAGAAGTAATGGATGGACCACACATATCCCAGAACATTGAGGCAGCCCTGAATGCCATTCTGAGGGAGTTGGTCACGCCTGGCGCGCCCTTCACCAAGGCGTGCGTGGTCACCAATAATGCGGCCAGCATATTGAGGGCAGTCCATGAGGGGCCCTTCACTAGCATCCCTTCCGCCGCAAACACCTTTCACCTGGTGGTCAGGGACGCTCTGGGCTTGGGGGAAAAGGGAATTGGGGCAGCCACCCTTAGCTTCCTGATCGAGTGGCGGAGGAAGCTGGCTGATTTCTTCAACTGGAGCATGAAGGGCAGCGACCTCCACTGGGTGAAGCAGGCAGAGCAAGGCTCCCCAGTGCACAAGCTGGTGCAGAATGTGTCCACCCGGTGGAATTTGACATTCTTGATGCTTGAGCGGCTTCTCGAGCAGAAAGCCATCTTGCATCAGGTACAACTGGAGATGGACAGCGGGGCACCTCCAGGGTACAATGGGGTGGAATGGAAGATCCTGGCTCACATGGTCTTCATGCTGAGACCATTCCTGGATGTGACGGAGACCATAAGCTTGTCCACGGTACCATCAGCCAGTGACCCCTCTGGTCCAGAGTCTCCTCAGGAGGCTTGAGGAAATTCTCCAGGGGTGGGATTGTGGCCCTCAGGGCAGGAAGATGGCCGATAAGGTGGTTGCCCTGGTGCAGTAGCTGAAGGCAGGGCTGAAGGCGCATTTTGACGAGCATCTGCAGCAGGCAGAATGCATCTTGGCAACCATGCTGGACCCCAGGGTCAAGGGCAGCGTGGCACACCAGACAGTGCTCTATTGGCACTGGAAGAGTGACCTGGTGGAGAGGGTCTGGCAGGCAGAGCAGGCTCTGGAGAGTGCACGACAGCAGCAGAAGCAGGACACCCCTGGGGATGGTGGGAGTGGGATCAGCCACCTCTTTCAGCCAGTGAGGTCTATCCCTGCCCCCAGCCCTAGCAGTAGCCACACCAGCAGCAGACTGAGCAGCAGCAGAAGCACCCCTAGTGCCATCAACAGCAGCTTGTATGTGCAAGGCACTCTGGTGACCATGGGGTCATGCACAGCAGGGCAAACAGTGTGGCTGAGGGCAGTGGTGGAGGTGGTGCCGAGGCAGAGTTATCAGAGGGAGTATGACAGTGCCTCAGAAGCAGTGGAGAGCTACCTGGAGGAGGAACCATGCATCGAACCCAAGAGGGATCCCTTGGCCTACTGGGCCGGCAAGACCAACACGTGTCCAGCCAAGTCCAAAGTGGCCAAGGGTCTCTGGTCCTGCCCACCAACCAGTGTCCCAAGCGAGTGGGTGTTTTCCATGGCGGGGGACATTTGCTCGCAGCACCGCCTGAGACTGGAGGTCAAGTTGGTGGAGCAGTTTCTCTTCCTGAAGGTGAACCCTCTGCTCGAGCCCTGCCTCAGTCTGCCTGCCTCTTATGCCACGCTGCCTGTCTGCCCGCCTGCCCAGGTGGCCTAGATCAAAGCCTGTCTCAGTCTGTTTTCCCATTCTCATGCCACGCTGCCTGTCTGCCCGCCCAGGTTGCCAAGCTCCAGCCCTGCCTCAGCCTGCCTTCTGCTCATACCAACCTGCCTGTCTGTCTTCCCTGAAAACCCTGGGTCATGTGCCCCACTGGCCTGGTAAGCACAACGCTGCTGTCTGCTGGTCCATGAGTGCTCTGCCCTGGCAAATCCAAATGTGTCCAGGCAATCCTGTTGCTGTTATGTGATGCTGTAAGGGAGATCTTCCCTTGCAAGTTCTACCATCTTGGCTCCATGGGTGCTGCACACAGGCAAATCCTGCTTCTGTCATCTCTGCTGTTCCACGGGTTCTGTGCCCGGTCAATCAAATGTTTGCTGCTGCTGCAAATGCTGCTTCTGCTATCTGTCCCACGGGATCTGTGCCTGGGTAAAC
>QEPC01000604.1:59182-71355 GCA_003113815.1 Sphenodon punctatus
CCCCCCCCCCCCCCAGGAAATCACCCATACACAGGAGCAATGCAGCACCAGGGAGATGGCCGAGGAGGACCTCTGTGACCATCAGGTGCCCCCCAGGGGGAGTGCCCCCCAGGGGGAGAGGGTATGGATCCTCCAACTGGAGAAAAAGGGGGGCAGCAGGACAGATTCTAACCCCCATGCAATACCCCCAACAGAAGACGACCAGCTCCACTGTTACCCAAGCCACCGGGCGGGCCCCAAGCCACCAAGCTGGAAGACACACACACCCCATGTGGTACCCAAAAGGGGGAGCCCTGGTCGAGGCAGGAGACCTGGGACTTCATACATAGGGGAGGGGGGAAGTCCAGCATGACCTGGTGCGTGTGCAGCTACAAGACCAGACAGATCTATGAAGCCATCGCCCAGCAGATGCAGCAGCAGGGGTACAATAAGGATGTGGATGTCACCTAGTGCATGCAGCATGCAAAGGACTTGAGGACTGGATATAAGTATATCAAGGAGAACAATCTCAAGTCCGGCTGTGCCATGTGCACAATGGAGTTCCATGATGAGCTCGACCAGTTCCTCTGCATGGACGGGGACATAGTTGCCTCTTGCATACATGGCACCGCCTTCGCCAGGGGCAGAAAAAGGGTGAAAGCCTCACACACCCTGCCAGACCCCCCGGAGCAGGGGGAGAATTCAGCCCCTGGCAAGGACGCCCAGGATGTGGGAGGGGACAGCCTTGTAACATGGGGGGTGGGAGGCATCCCAGGAAATGGGTCACTGTAACATCATCCTCCACATGTGCCCACAAAACCCACAGGGCAACAGGCCATGGGGACAGGGGGTGCATGCAGAGCAGACGGACACCTGGGATGCCTCTCAGGACATGGAGAAATATGATGCAGGTAGGAGAAAATCCATGGCCTGGGGGAGGGGGGCGGCCACAGTGACCACAACTCAACTGATGGATCCCTAGTCCCGTTAAAGCACAAGGATGCCTGGAGGTGCACAAGGAGGAGGTCGCGGAGGAGGAGGTCGAGGAGGAACCCGAGGCACTCACGAAACATGGAGAGCAGGACAACAATGGTAGGCCAACATGGACACGGACAAGGGAAGGGATGCAGGTGATGATGGGCCGATGCTACAGCATACAGGGCACAGAAGGAGCCCCCCTAGTAATACACCCACCATGCAAGACAGGGATGGGTTGGGGGCACAGACCCACATGGGTCAATGTCCTATGACAGGCATGCAGATGTGGGTTCACACGGCTGCGGAGGAGGAATCATGAGACATGTCCACAATGGGGTGCTGGGACAAAATGACCCCAGGATAAGGCGTGCAAGAATGGGGCCACAACAGCAGTCTGACACATACAATGGGAATACAGGGACCCCACCCTGTCAGCCACCATCCACATAGGGACATACACTGAAAGGGGGCAGGTAGTCCCAGTGGCACCACAGTAGCACCATTAGGGGTACAGGGTATGGACATGGCAAGCAATATGACCTATGGGTTAACATGTCTTCCACAGAAGAGTGACCTGGTTCTGTGAAGGGTGCTGCTGCTGGCTAGGGATGGGCGAACGCTGTTTGGAAGTTCGGAGTTCGGACTGAACTTGACCAGTTTGGTCGACCGAACCGAACTTCCGAACCGAACTCGATTTTCGAACCAAACCAAACCGAATTGAATTTCTGAACTCGGCTCTGTTCACCCATTCCTAAAAGATAATATTCCATTTAGTTCAATGGAGTTTGAATTTCCGAACTTTCTTTGGAAGTTTGGAGTTCAGACCAAACTCAAATAGTTCGATCAACTGAACCGAACTTTGGAACCAAACCGAATTTCCAAACCGAACTGAACCAAATGTCTGAACTCAGTTCTGTTCACCCATTCCTACTGCTAGCAGCGCTGAGAGGAATCGGGAGATGTGGGCCAGGAATCGGATGAGGACAGAGGACCTGGGGAGGGAACTGCTGGAGGAAACCAGAACGTTAGCTGAAGTGCACTCCAAGGAGCTCGCACTCACCAGGGAGGTGCAAAGAGGGGAGGAGGATAGGGACCAGGACATTTTGGCAGCAATGCTCAACCGGTCCCGCACCAAACACCTGTGGGATAGGCACCAGACTTCCACCCTCCACCGTGAGCTGCACCTCGACATGGCCCAGAGGGTGAGGACACGTGACACGCTGCAGGGGACAGCTTCATGGGCCCTGGACCTCATGGGGGAGACATTGGGGGCCCTGCAGCGTGAACCCCAGCACAACATGGGCCCTCCAGGCATGGATGGAGGTATGGCAGCCAACTTCCACCAGGATGCCCTCCCACTGATGTAGGTGCCTCGTCCTCAACACTTCAGCCAACCGTGGTTTCCCCAGCAGCACCCCTTCCCTGGCCTGGTGCACAGGGTCCCCCTCCACATAGCCCCCCAACAACATAGCCACATAGCCCCCCCACACATAGCCTGGGGGGCTGCCCTTCCAGTCCGTACCCATCCTGGTTCCTCCACAGCTGCCTCCAAGACCCCTCCTCCAGGGACCACAGCCTCCTCTTAACATCCCGGCACACCTAGGAAACCAACTGCCCATGGTGGCCACCCAACCAGGTCAGGTTAGCTGGATCACTATATGGTCTCTAAGGGGGAGGGGGGGCAGGTGCATCTCAACCTGCACAGGGATGTGTGGTGCGCTTGCAGCATGAGGATCCATGGAACCCCCAGAGAGCTACAAACAGGGCAGTGGTCCAGGGGATCCATCCAGGGTAAAAGTGTAACACCGTATGCTTGAATATTGCAGGGTCCAATACCTGAGCCTGGAGTGGAGTGGCCAGTGGCTGACAGAGAGCCTGGGCCTTCAGGTTACCGCTCGCTGTGGACGACTGCAGCAAAGGGCCACAGGGAGGTGAGCCATGGTGATGTGCTGAAGCGAGGACATGGAAGACCCCAAAAGAAGTGGAACCCACCTCTTGTAAATAACCCCAAATAAAAATATGTATATAGTACCTCTATGTCGTTTGTTATGTTCAGGGGGCTGCATATGCTGGGAGGAGATAAGTAGAGGACATAAGGGGCCATGCCATGTGCAATACAGGTGTGGGATCAATACAGCTCATGCCTGCCAGAAGGTGGTGGGGAAATGACACACCAACGGCAAAAGAGCATAGGCCTGCACATTGATACCACAGTTACACGGCATATGCTAACCAGAATTCAGAGAAAGTCATATGTGATATGGGTTACTAATGCCATGGCTGCTAGCAAGATCGTGACCCCTCTCCGAGTGACTCTGCTCACACATGACTGGGCAATCCCTAGTACTAAATCAATATGACACATGGAGTTCATAGTCAGGTCATATCTGTGCTTATTTGATAAGGTTACACTGGATGTGGAGTGGGGGGGCATGCACAGGCATGGATTATTTGCCTGCCATCTGGGCAACAATGCACCTACATAGAGCGTCCCTGTTTTCCTCCGAGATGCGTCGGAATGCCCCACCATGATCATGTTGGTACAGGGGTTGTCAAGGGCAGCTCCACCAGTCTCGCAAATGTTGTGCAGAATACAGGCTGCCAGGACAAGGATGGGGTGTGTGATGCAGATCGAACTGGCTCCTGTTCATCAGAAGGCACCAATGCATCTTCAGTTGGCTGAATGTCCACTCCACCATGCTCCAAGCTGACGATAGGAGCTCATTGAAGAGCCTGCGCTCAGGGGTGAGAGCCATTGGATAGGCCCTCATGAGTCAAGGGCTCAGCAGGTAGGTGGGGTCCCCAATCACCACCGGATCCATGGACACACCCTCAGTCACCTGCTACAGGTTGGGGGCTATCTCACCATCAAATATCCGGGGATAGAAGGGTGACACCCGAAGAATGAGCGCATCATGGCTCTTCCCTGACTGGCCAGTGTACACGGCAGTGAATAGGCACCTGTGATCCACAACAGCCTGCAGATTTACAGAGAACACCTGCTTTCGGTTCAGATAGTCAGTCTTGGCATGGGGGGGCTGGATGATAGGGATGTGGGTACTGTCTGTCCCATTGATACAATGGGGGAAGCCCATGTCCTCAAAGCCATGGATCACAACCTCAGGATCGCGCAGCTGGATGACCTGCTCGAGTAGCAGCTCCACTATTAGGTCACACACGTCGTGGAGCACCCAGTTAATGGTAGCAGTCCCCATTCTGAACTGCTCGCCAATGCTCCAACATGAGTTGTGGGTGGCCAGCCTCCACACTGCCATGACCAATCGCATCCCTGGGGGCAGCTGATACTGCATGTTGGTATTATTCCTCCGGAGATGTGGGTTGAGGATTTCACCAAGCCGGGTCAACAGGGAGCAGTTCATGCGGAAGTGGTCTATCCATTCCTCGTCGGTCTAGGTAGCCAGCATGTTCTCCCACCATTCATTCATGCGTGAATGCATCCAATTCAGCCGCCGAGTTGGGACAGTCACACAATGTCCGTAAAGGTTGAGGGGTCACCTGGATAGGACAAGCCACATGTGCTGGGACACTACTGTTATGCACATGGCATGTTGACGAGCAGAGATCCTCCTCACTCACCTCAAAGATGCTGCTCAACGCATGTTGGCCACTCTCCTGTGCCGTATCCCATGGTTGTAGAAGTGGGGCCCTGGGAGGAGTAGCTCTGTCCATTGCTGGAACATCTGGGCCAGGATCACAAAGCATGTGTCCAGGACCATTAGCAGGATAGCTATCTCCTCGGGGGGCTCTTCATCAGGCAGCATGCTACCGCCAATACACACTCTGAGAGCACCCACCACCAAAACCTGTGATGCATCACCACAAAGGTCCCTGACAAGTCTCTAAGTGAACAGGTGGCTTTCCCCAATCCCTGCACAGCTATGCTCATGGCCTCCTCAAGCACCCATCCACTCAATGCCCTGACTACTATCCAACCACCTGGTAGCAGCCTGTGGCTCCAAGCCCCAAGCCCTGTGCACCCAGCACACCCACACTGTGCTTCACACGCCACCTGTAGCTCAACGGCTGTCCCCACATATTGGGGACCACTGCCACAGGCAAGCCGCAGAGCAAACCTCCTTGCCCCGTGCTCAGCATGTACACCTGGTAATGGACAGCACCACCTCTGTATTAGCTCAGCTCTCTTTCACAATCACTTCTCACACACCACGTCTCTACCACCACTGTCTACACGCCACGCCCAAGCAATGGAATTGGGACACACATGTACTTTGGCGGAACATGCTTAGTGCCCATCGATTGGTGCAGTACTTTGGGTGTTTTCTGCACACCTGGTCGATATCTCCACTCACCGAGACTACTGCACATCCCCCCACTTGCACAGACTGCCTGCACAGCAGGTGGCTCAGGCCACAGCTGGGCTGCAACGTAGACAAGGGGGCCTGGCCACCACCACCCCCAGTGCCTGTGACGCCCCTGTGAGATCAGTGAGCAGGATGTATCAGCACCAGCCCTGTATCCTTCACAGTGAGTGAAGGCCATGGCATCGAGCAGCTGTACACACTCAAGATATCCTTTATCCAGTGCCTCATTAGCTCTGTGCTAGAAGCAGCCGTGGCCTTGTTCCCCCCTCATTGCTTACCCTGGAATGTGTCTGCTCTGTGCGTGGGTTAGGGCTTCACAGGGCCTAGTAGCCTTCCCACTATCAGCTTTGCATGGTCATCCTCCAGCTAGCGATGCGCTGTTCTTAGTGCATCGCCATTCTCAGCTGCTCTCTATGGAACTCCATTGCAATCCATGACCTGGCCCTTGAGAAGGTCATGGCAGGATGTAGAATGGGCCCCAAAGTGGATGGCTGTGCCCGGGAGGAGTGGTTGGCATCTGCCAACATGCTTCTTGGAACGCTGTGGCAGAGCCGTGATGTCCAGCTACTACTGAGAGACCCCCTGTCAGTGGCTGTTTGTCTGGTGGCTGCTCGCAATGACTATGGACTGACCCTCCAGGCCAGGGGTCACCCTCTTCCTACCGACTACACTGGCATCCTACTGCGTGCCCGTGGCATATTGCAACCATGATCAAAATACCTGGCCCCTCCCCCTCTCTCCCTTAGTGCAAGCGATGAAAGCTGAGCAGACCTGGGAGCAGGAGTTGGTTCTGCAGCTCCTCCTGCACCTCTTACAGTGGGTTCACCAGCTTGACCGTGCCCAGGTGGATCTCTGGAGCCGGGTACGGGGTCAGCATCCCTATTGAGGGTGGGGATCCGCCCCACCAACCCACTCCATGCTTGGTCCCCAGCTCCCACATCCATGTTTTGTGTTCCTCTCTGTTTTCCTTTTTTATTAAAGTGGTTTTGCTCCCTTTTCCAGTAGTGTGCCTTCTCCTTCCCTTGGTGCTGTTGGATTGTGTGGGCACCTTATGCTGGTTGTGCTATGGTTGCCTGCAGGTACAGGGTATCTCGAGTTCCCCCCTACCCCAGAGGTTGTGCTGCAGCTGTGATGGACCACTTGGGGTTTAGTACACTCGGTTCCCTTTCCTGCGAATTTTGGCCAGTTGGCTGACTGTGTTGCCTTCCTTTTGTCCCCCTCTGGCCCTGTCTCACTGTCCCCCCTTGCCTGTGGTCCCTGGGGCTGGGGAGCCATCCCCTGGTCTGTTGTCCTGGTGTCTTGCCCCTCCCTGCCTTGGTGTTGGTCTCCCTCATCTACGCGCATCCATAGTTAGTGTTTGGTGGGCAGCAGCAGCTTTGCTGCTGTTGGTGTGTTGTGGGGTTCCCTCCCCCCCTGCTGTCCCCTGCTAACCCGGCTATGGTGTGCGCTTTCATGCTTGCTGCCATGACCATATGTGTCCCATTCCCAGCTCGTTGTATAGGGGCCTTGGGATTGTGTGTGCAGGGGCTCTGCCAGGGGGTTGTGGGTTTGTGTTGGGGTCCCCTGCTGCTTCAGGGCTCAGACTTTCTCCCCTGGTGCCCTTTCCTGACCTGCCCCCATGTTGGGGTCCCCCGCCTTCTTGGGCATGCATCTGTTCCCTGTATGGTTGTGTGCACTATTGTGTATGGTCAGGTTTTGGTTTGTGGGGGGTCCGTGGCACCCAGCTGTCTGGCCTCTGTCTCGGAGCTGGCCAGGGGTCTCTGCTTTTTGTCTCCTGTCATCCCTGCTCCCTCCAACCCTGCACGCACTGGGTCTAGCAGTTCAGGGGTGGTGCCACGGCTTCCTTTGCCCTCAGTTGGTCATGTTGTTATGTCGCTGTGCTGGGCGGGGTTTCCCCTCTGGTCGGCGTCTCGGAGGTCCGTTTAAACGTCTTGGGTGTTTGATCGATGTTACCCGGGGTGGGTGTTTGCCCACTGGGTGTGTTTGCTGGCCCTTCCCCTTCTGTCCCACGACCCCCTGCGGCACTGTCCGTGTAAACGTCTCCCAGCTCGGAGCCTCTGGGTGTTTGCTGGGTGTGCTTACCCACCCAGCTCCACCCAGCCGGTGGCGGCGTCTGAGTAAAAAAGTCCTATGTATGTCACCTCAAGTGCCTTAGCGTGTTGCTTTTCCAAAAAGCATTTCTCCCTCTCATTTTCTCTGCTTTTTAATTAGGAGCGGGATAGGTTTCAAATGAAAACTAAGACAGGAACAAATTAGACATACATGTGCCTAAACTGAATATGCAACCTGACCATCTGCCTGTAAAGGAATTTCATCTTTCTGGTCCATAAAATGAGGGTAATTTGAGTGTTTCCTATTCAACAGCCAGGTGCTTAAATGGTAAATAAATCTTCGTAACAAGATTTTAAACAATTATTATTTAATTAATTTAATACATTATTTAATTGAATGTAATAAATGTAATTAATACCTCTCCTGCTTATTTTATATACTTGTGTATAAGTAGGTGGCACTCTCACCTTCTTCCAACTTAGTTATCCTCCCACATCCTCCCTGGGATGGAGCTGCATGGGGACTGGGAGGGTTAAAGGGGATGTCTCCCAGCATGGTGTGGTGATTCTTGAGGTTTTTGAGCAGCTTTACACAGCAATTCTTGGTCCTGCAAGAGTTCAAGTGGTGGAGGGAATTTAAATCTTAGCATGCAGCTTCACATGGGTTCCTTTGTGCCAGGTTCATGTAGCAGGCAAAGATGGTATGAGATTTTAAAATTCAGATCATTCTGGGTGTAATATTTGTTGTTGATTGGAACAGTCACTTCAGAAGTAAGAATAACCTGAGTAGGGATTAGCCATCTTTGATTGGATTGGAGGGTGAGCACTGGCACCTTATTGGCTGGGGCAGCAGGGACACCACTTGCCCACACCCTCAACGGCAGTGAGGGGTGGGAGGCACAGGTTTAATGCACCTGACATGGGATGGATGAGCTGGAAAGTTAGTACATATCCCAGGCCTATTTTCTGGCAGGAGACTTCCCAATAGCTTCAGTCTGTGGGAGAACTGAAGAAAACTGACTGAAAGTTAACCTGTGATTGTGGGGATGGGAGCACAGATCCCCTTATATTCAGCTTCAATCTTGTTTAATAAAAGAGACTGTGGCCATTTCAACTCTACTTGTGGCCTGAGGGTCATTAACTGCGCCACTACCAGAGCAATATGAAGTCTGACACAAAATGACTACATTTCCTTCCTGAGTTTGCCTTTATTGGTAGTTTAAATTACAACAGTGAACTATAGAGTCAGTATGTACTTGCAAAGACTATGCCAATGTGTTTGCAAAGATTAGTCACATATTTGTTCCAATGAACAAATATTGAGGAACTCTTCCAAAATCATGCCATATTTGCATATATGTTAATTTAATCTAGTTATTTTGATTTGGTTGCACTGGCATTTAATTTACTTTGCTCGAGTAATCAGTTTATTTTGTAGGGGTATGGAATTTGTTTCATTTTTATTAGTTACTAAAATGAATGGAGTCCCTAAAAACTAAAGTCCCCAAAATACCACTGGGGACATTCTGTGCATTCTGTGCATGTGTGGCTCTTTTCCAAGAAGGCAAAAGGCATCACTGTCATCAAGGGAGGATGGTCTGTGCATGAACAAAATTGTAACCATGCATACGCAGAACACATTGCTGTGGATGCCATTTTGGAAAAGAGCACATGTACAAAATGGTCCAGTGTGCATTTTCCTCATGCACATTAATAATAATATTAATAATTAATTAATTAATTAATTAATATGCAAGAGGAAAATGCACACAGGACCATTCTGTGTGTGCTTTTTTCCAAAATGGCAGCCACAGTGACATGTTCTGTGCATGCATGGGTATGTGTGTGTGTGGGGGGGGTGCCCATGTGCACTGGCACCCATGTGCCGTCAATTCTGCGGCGTGCACACCCACCTCCCACACAGCCGTGGCCTGTTTAAAAAGGGCCTTACTTCTTTTGTTTTAATTTTAGTTTTCATTTTCTGGGTAAAAAAATCCATCAATTTTCTTTTTTTTGGTTTGTAAAAAAAATATTATTTCCATTTATTTAATAATAATAATAATAATGTCCATTTATTTAATAATAATAATAATAATAATAATAATAATAATAATAAAACAAAATCATAATTAATCATAAATAATCATAAATAATCATAAATATTTAATAATAAATAATTAATGTGCATGAGGAAAATGCACACTGGATCATTCTGCACATGTGTGCTCTTTTCCAAAATGGCAGCCACAGCAACATATTCTGCGCATGTATGGTTACCATTTTGAACATGCGCAGACTATCTTCCCCTTTCCAAAATGGCAGTGATGTTGTAATGACAACAACAACAACAGCAATAATAATATTTTTAAATGAAAAAATAAATGGAAATGAACTTTTTTTATTTTTACAAAAAAATGAACATGGATTGATTCTTTTACCCAGAAAATGAAAACTAAAATGAAAACAAAAGAAGTAATGCCCTTTTTACACAGACCACGGGTGCATAGGGTGTGTGTGTGTGCGCTGCAATGTGGGCGACACATTGGTGCCTGTGCAAATGGGCACACACACACACACCTCCTGCATCCCCATGCACAGAGCAACCTCCATTTCCCCCAATTTCTCCGTGCATGGGGATGCGTGGCGGGTAAGTAGGGATGCATGTTTCATGGGAGCACACACGCACCCCCACTCACCGGCTGTGGGATTTACACAAGACGGTACCACAGATCTGCTTAATGGGCATTGGTGGTACCATCTCATGTAAAAAAGGGCCTAAGTGCTGCACAACCGTATTATTTTGATTATTTGGTATTTTGAATACTAGCTAATAGCACAGTTGCACCATTGCATGACTGTATGATATAGAATGGCACCAAACAACCCATACTGAAGAGCACAGTACAATATCACTATATCACCAAGGGCAGCCCCATTTACAGCACATTGTAGCATATTTAGTGTTTTAAAAGTCAAAACCAGCACCTTGAATTGTGCCCTGAAAGCTTTAGGAAGCACCAGTGTAATGTGTTCCCAGGGCCTCACCCCCAAAAGGAAGTGAGCCGCCACATTCTGCACTAGCTACAGCTTCCAAAGAGTCATTGAGAGCAGCCCCCTGTAGAGTGCATTGAAGTAGTCTAGCCTCAAGGTGAAGAAAGCATGGATGACAGTGAACAGATCCAAATTGGGAAGAAAAGACTGCAGTCTCCTCACCAGATGGAGTTGGTGAAAAGCACTCCTGGTCACTGCCGTACCCTGACAATCCAGGAGCAGCAAGGGGTCCAGAAGCACTCCAAGGCTGCAAACCTGACTGACCACAGGGGGTCAGATTCCACCAATAACAGGAGTTCCAATCCCCTCCATGTCACAAGACAGCCAACCACCACCACCTCAGTCTTGTCTGTATTCAGCTTCAATTGGCTCATCCTCATCCAGTCCCTGACAGCAGCCAGGCATTGGGTAAGCACTGGGACTGCAGGGCCTGGGTCAGATGAAAAAGAATGGTTGAGCTGGGTGTCATCAACATAATGATGGCACTTCATGCCAAACCTCCGAATAACCTCACCCAGTGAGCTCATATACAAATTGAACAAGAGGGGGGACAGAATGGAGCCCTGCAGGACCCCACAGGGGAGGTCCCGAGAGGATGTCATGCACTCTCTGGGACCTCCCCGACAGGAAGGAGAAGAACCATTCAAGAACAGTGTTACTTACCTCCGCCAGATCCTGGTACAACAACACCTCATGGTCAACTGTATCAAAGACTGCTGAAAGATCTAACAGGAACGATATGCAGAACAGTTAGGCAGACATTTACATATGTACAATGATTTATTTTTATTCTTATTCTTATATTTTTTTCTCAGCAATTGTCCATGCATAATATGGCCACTAGACTGTTTTTCACATATGCAAAATGTCCACTTCCCTTAAACAAAATGGCAATGATAATATTGCCACCATTTTGGTTAAGGGTAGTGGCCATCTTTTCACATGCACAAAACAGTCCAGCGGTCATTTTGTGCATGTGCAATTTTTTTTTCCCCCTCGCTGAGAACTTGACAAAAAAGTCCTGCTTCTATTCTTGGTTCATCTTGGATGAGCTGAGAACCAGGATTTCTACGAGGATCAAGAGAAAGTCGAGGACGAGTCTCAGCCCTTCTCTGAACCCATGGCTGCCAGGTTCCAGCACTCATGACCACCGTTTTGGTGGCAGATCCTCTTCATTTGGTTGTGGATGCTCCTGAATGCCCTGAAAAGTGAAAAGCTTAGTTCCTGTGTCCTTCCAGCATGAACAGCACTATATACTGTAGTCATCAGGAGATATTTTATCATAGCTGGTATAAATGTAGCATTGAAATGTGCTCTTCTCATACAGCAGCACTTTCTGACATATTGTCCTTCCTCTCAGCATTTCTTAGATAAAATCAATCTGGCTCCTGGTTGGGTTACTCTTTCTTATTTAGTTCATATTTAGTTCATATACGGGTTTTGCAGTGATTTGAACAAAACATCACAATAGTAGGGATGGGTGAACAGACCGCGGTTCAGGTTCGACTGTTCGGTTCGGTTGCGTTCGGTTCGGCCGTTTGTGTTTGGCCATTCGGCTATTCGCCAGGTTCGTGTTCGGCCGTTCGTGTTCGGCTGTTCGGTTCGTGTTCGGCCAAAAAAATAATGCGAGCTGGAAATTCAAGCGTGTGCGGAGTTGTGTGGAGAGTGAGTGTGTGTTTGACTCGGTGACTGGTCGGTTTGTGTGTTTTGGCTGTGTTTGACTGTTTGTGACTTTGTTGGATTGGCTGTGCTGTGTGTTTGGGTGGTTTGG
>QEPC01000604.1:82382-94118 GCA_003113815.1 Sphenodon punctatus
TTTATTTTCATTATTTCTATCTATTCTCTCCTGTCTAGACAGCTCGTGGCAGCTTAAAAAAATTAAAATATTTTAAAATATACATAAAGTACATAAGATACATAAAAGGGAAGTGTAATAATAATAATAATTTAAAAATCCCATCCTCTCCACCCACCCTTCACCCACCTCCCTCACCAAAGGCCTGGTGGAACACCCAAATTTTTCACTGTCACTAAAATGAGGCAAGGCCAGGGGCTGAAAAATGAATGAAAGCTTATTTACATGCTCAAAGAATTCCAATAGATTAGTGAGGCATGACTTATCCTTGTTAAATCCATGTTGACTCTTCCTCATTAAGTCATGTTTATCAACATGCCCAGTGAGTCTGTTCTTAATGATAGTTTCCACCTTTTTGCCCAGCACAGACATCAATCTTACTGGTCTGTAGTTTCCAGGATCACCTCTGGATCCCTTTTTAAATATTGCGGTTACATTTGTCACCCTCCGGTCCTCAGGTACAGTGGCAAATTTTAGCGATAGATTACAAATTACTAATAGTAGGTCTGCAATTTCATATTTGAGTTCCTTCAGAAGTCTGGGGTGATTACCATCTGGTCCTGGTGATTTGTTAGTAGTTAGTTTGTCAGTTTGCTCTAGGACCGCCACCAGAGTCACTTTGATATGTGACAGGTCTTCCAAATTTATTACTTACAAAGTAAAGTTCAGGTGTGAGTATCTCCCCAACATCCTCTGCAGTGAAGACAGAAGCAAAGAACTAATTCAGCTTCTCTGCAATTTCCTTTTCCTCCCTAAGCACCCCTTTCAGCCCCTGGTCATCCAACAATGCAACTGACTTTCTAGCAGGCTTCCTGCTTCTGATGTTCTTGAAAAAGGTTTTATTATCCTGGTGTGCACATTCCCTTCTGCAGCCAAAATAATCATGGGGGTACCTGTCTGAAAGTGGCCTTTGTCACAACTCGTCAGCGGTCCAGTGCAAGATGGAAAGTTAAGGGGAGAGGAAGGAAAATTCAGGTTCCTCCATAGAAAGTGAAGAGGGGGTGATTGTGTTGAGGGTATCAATGACCCATGGTTTCACACACCCCAAACATGAGTGGGGTTGAGGGAGGGGTCACCTTGGAGCAGCATCACTTTGTATGATTGTAGCAGTCCTGGGTTGCTGTCAGAATTGGGATCCCTTCCTCAGGAGTCAGACCACACTATAGGGGTCCAAGTAGTTTATGAAAAGAACCCCCACAATGGGGGCTAAGGCTCAGGAATTTCTTACTAATGCACTGGTTTTGTTACAGGGTTCTTTCCCCTCAGACCGATGTTGATCTTATGCTTGAATAAAAAGTCACAGCCTTTGTTATCCAATTTTGTCTCTTCTGCCTCCTTCCATCGATGCAGGGACAAAAACAAACAATGTGTCCAAAGTATATTAAAATTGAATACTATCAAAATTTCCTCAGATGTACTTCAAGCCAATCACAAAAAGACAATGGGCAAAGACTTAGAGTGAACAAATCAGGTAAGGCATACTGGCTTGTTTTCAATAAGAAAGCTAGAAAGCATGATATCCAAACCATAATATCACTGTCATACACTCTTTGTTGTGGTGCTGGAGATGTTTGAAAGGGAGATTTGGCTTTTTGAACACCTTTAATAGGCTTCCTCAGAGTTTTAATTAGTAAGAGATCCAAGCACTAGCGTACAGATGGCAGAATCTCCTGTCTGTAGTTAAAGTCAACCTAATTAAGATTCTAGAAGGAAAACATATTCCTTCCAGCACCCTTAATCAGTCAGCCTGGGTTAGAAAAGCAATATGGAACCTTTTGCCTTGACAACTGCATAACCTTGGAAATGTGGAACTTCTAAATAATAATGAACCAATATCTCAGCATGGATATTTTGATCTCTTCAGCAAATGTATTAAAAGCTTGTTTCTGAATTTGACTCCTGGCATGGTCACTGCCTTGATCTAGTCTTTTCATCCAACTGCTTTCTCTCATTCCTCTCCACTAGGACTGAAACATGAATAGAATCCCTCCTCAACTGCTGGGACTTTCTGCCACCCCCTCCCCCCCGCGCTGATTACAGGAAGCTGCATAAAGGGAGACCTGGCGTCTGTGCCACCGGCTGCGTGCTGCCGGTCGCGTGCCGAAGGTCCGCGGCCAAAGGGCGTGGCCCTTTGGGGCCCTTCAGGGCATGGAGGGGGGAGGGACTATGTAGGATGTTGTAGAGGAAAAGGGGGTATTATGTTTGGGGGGGATAGTATGGACAGAGTTAGAGCAGAAGTTGGGTGAATGGGAAGAGCTAGATGTATTGGGGACAGTGAGTGATGTGATGCCTTGCGAGTTGTCTCACCCTGGTATGGAAGAGATAGTAAGGTTTTTTCGGGGGTAGGAGCGCATGAGTTGAGAGAGGAGGGGGTTTATTTGGCCTCTGTGGGGGAGATTGGGGAGTGGTTGGTAGGTTAGGATAGAGATTGGAGGTCAGTAATTCTGACCTCCAGCCTCCCCTTATAGCCAGCACCTCTCCTGATAGCTAGGTTGCCTATATAGCAGCTTCCTGCTCCTAAAGTTATGCCCCCCCTTATTCTCCTCAGCCAGTTGCCTCTCATTCCCATTATGCTTACTTTCAGCCAGTTCATGCTTTGTCAGTATAGCAGGTTTGGAAGTCAACCTCCACTGCTCTCTGAATCCCTATTACAATGTCACCTAGGATTGTTTTTTATTTGTTTGTTTTTGGATTAGAGATCGGCATTAATTTTGCTCTATGTAACAAGTGACCATACCTTATCCTGATTTCTTTACGCTTACCTTCGTACTTTAAAAAAATTGCACACGCCAGGTCTTGGGGTACATATGGACCGCTATGGGAAAATCCATTATAGGTGGAGTCTATTTTATCCCCAAAACATAGACTGCATCCACAAACCTTCAAACTAAGTCCTGGGAGCGCGCGCACGCGCGCGCACACACACACACAGAGAAACACAGGAAAGAGTCTGTTTTATGGGGATTGTTTTCACTCCCCAAATTCACCCAAAAAACAAATTATCTCCTGCAAATTACTGTGGCTGTGTCTTATAGTCAAGCTTTACTAAGGACACATAGTACCTTTATAGCCTGCTATTTGCATTTCTTTTGTTGTTGCCTAGGATTCTTCAGGGCTTGTTTGCATTTCTTTGTTTGCCTAGGATTCTTATCTCCACAAACTGACCCTTGAAGGGAAACTTAAACGCAGGCTGAAGAAATGAAATCTAACATTCCCTGACTCCTTGTCTCCACAAACTCACCCCAGAACGGAAATGTAATTTCTAGGCAGAAGAAATGAAACCTAACGTTACCTGAACAAATAAAAAATGAAACAGAAAAGGTTTGTGTAGAACCAAATAGGAAAATTCCATTGACACTTTGTGTGCATTTACACCCTGGCACTTTTTTGGTCACTGGAGACAAACGATAAGAGATATCTGGCTGAAATTTGAGTATGTTATGATCAGAAGTACCAGTGACAATGTTGTGCAAGCTCAAAGTTGTAGACCTAATACTTAGCATATTTTCATGGTTTTTTCAACCATGATACAAAGGCACAAAATAATAGCAGTGAAGGGGTTCATTTTCATTGCTGCTGCCAGTCTGAAGTGGGCTTGAGTTCCATGTTCCCTTGCTATCTGAATGGTTCTTGAAAACTGTTTATTTTGGTTTATTTTAAGCTGGGTCAATTTGACGCCTATTGAAATGCATTGTAGTACAATCCCTACAGAATTTTGTCCTGATACTAGCTCTAACCACCAGTGCAATTTCTATTCACTTCATGTAATCCCATTCACAGTATGTAAATTTGTGACAATGTTAAATCTTCCTGGAGAAGTTGTATACTGTATAAATTGGTAAATTATACTATTAAATTGGCAGGTGTTTTGAGTCCAGCATTTTGAGCCCAGCATTTCCTCTCGGAAACTTGTATTAATACTTACTAATCAGTCCTCGGTAAAATAGCTGGAAAAATAAAACCAAGCACCCAGTATTTTCTGTGTACCAAATACTGAATCACCTTATATAGAGACAGGGAAAGCACTGTATGTTGGTAAGAGTACTGGACCAAGTACCAAATACCGAGTACCAAGTATCAGGTAGATTCCTCAGTTACTCAGTAAAACCAAGTTGAATACCGAGATACTCAGTAAAAACAAGTAATTTTGAATACAGAGTTTCAGTAGTACTTACAAGGAGTAGGCAAGGAAAGATACTACTATAAACCAGTCAAGAAATTCTGCATTCAATCCTGTCCTCATTAAAGTCAATGGCTCAGCTTTCATTGACTTTACTGGGTTAGGATTGCACTGACTGTAATTCCCATCTCCCCCTCGAACCTATCCCTGAACAAGAATCCTGGCTTACAAATTCACATCCATTCAGTGCAAGATGTGCCTCTTTTGTCGTCTGAAACTTTTACTTTGAGAGTTTGGTCCCACAGGGTACTGAGTTCCCCTTCAGAAGCACAATGTGTCCTTATGGAAATTAACAAGACTTCAGGAACAGCTTTGGGCCTTGAGAAAATGAAATGTAATGGTCATGAAAGACGGAAGAATTTGGTTTGTAATGTGAACTATCACATTACAAACAAAACAAAATAACAAAATAAAATTCAATACATGCAAATATTAACTAATTTAAAAGTTAGTTAATATTTGCAAGCAATTGGATCTGAGATTTATTTATGCCATGAGTTTTATTTATGCTATGTTAGCTGCAGCACGTATGTATGTCTGCTTCAAGACAAATGAATAGGTTTTGAATTAATGTACCATATTGGTCCTTTGCTATTTGGCCAGACAACTGCAAGGCAGGGCCTTTGGAGAGCTAAATTTCATTTAAGCTCCCTAGCATGGATAGTCTCCTTCTCTTACATTTTCAGCATTATATGCCTCTATTTTTTAAGTCAGCTAATTTCACTACTGCCTTTTCCACTTGAGCTCAATTTACAACCTCCACTTCCTAGTCCAGTCCAGTTAACATCTTATTCTCTGCCTTTCCATCACAGTATTTTCCTCTTCAAGTCCCAACACAATGATTTATTTCCACTAGCAAGACACCTGCCTTGACTTTAGTGACTCTGGTTACTACAGAGTTTCAGTGTTTTGACTTCCATTCAATCTTAACTGCCAAGGTGTAATAAGAAGGAAGACAGTTGCCCTTCCATTTTAACTCTCTATTTTTCCAGCCCAATCCATTCTTGCTTTGGTCACTCACACCTCCACCTACTATTGATACATTATGAGTGCTTCTCTAATTCTTTTTCATTTTGGTCATTCTGCTTTTCTAGTATGGGTGTTCACCAGGCCCCAATGTTGTTTTCATTTTTTGTTTTCATTACTTAAAAATGTCATTTTCATTATCGTTATTAATGACAATGTCATTATTGTTATCATTATCGTTTGTCATTTGTCATTACCATTTCAAACAAACATTTTATTTTTGGTACCAGTATCGATATTGTTATTGATAACTCATATCTATCTAAATCTAAAGAGACAGTGGAAGGGAAAAGGAAAACTATCTATTATATAACTATTATAACTATATAACTATTCTAATCTATATGTCTATAATATATGGGTGATTTCAGACGTTACGGGGCCCGTTGGCCCTGTACTGAAATCACCCCATTCATTCCCCGCCGGGGTCACCCTGTCACACCATAACAGATGTGCCGGGGGGATCCTGGCAGGGAATCTGGGAGGGGGCGGGGTCGCGCGGCACAACGTGCGGCCGCACGGCCCCGTCCCCTCCATGCTCCCACCACCCGCCCTCCGGGGAGATGAGCGGGTGGCGGGGCCAATGCTGCCGCTGCATTGGGGCCAATGCTGCCGCCGCATCGGGCAGTGGTACCCGGCCAGATGTTACTTTTTTTGGTCCCCGCTGGGGATCTCTTTGACCACACTTCCCGGGACATTCCCCACGCTAGCCCGGGAAGCATGGTTCAAATTGACCCCATGTGGGTATTGACCGTGGCGAACATCTGGCGGCCGCCAAACAGACGTTCGAGACACATTGACCACAGGTGGGTATTCACCGTGGTTCACTGTGATCTCATAACGTCTGAAAATACCCTATATCTATATCTAATCTATATTGCCTATCTACCTATAATGTACAGGGGGAGAAGGGCAGGGAAAAGGAGAAGGTAAAATGTAGGGTATGAGGAAGGAAAGGTATTAGTAATACAATGAGGGCTAGGGAGGATTTTTTGTGTGCAAGCACCACAGTTCAGTAAACGCAACCTGACAAGCAGAGCTCTCACAGAACAGAGAGAAAAGGCCTGGCTCTCACATTATAAAAGGTTGCAGTGCCCTCCTCCAGAGCCCCTCTGACTGGTTGTGGGAGGCAGCAGGCATTGAGAAATCACAGAGTGCCATGGGACTGCTGGGGACTGCTTCCGCTGCTCATTGGCCAGCGATAAATCCATCAGATACTGTTCAGCTGCTCACCCCTCACAACATAGACGCAGTTCAAGAGTTCAACCCTGTTTAGGGCTTCAAGATGTCTGCTCCCTCCTCGCCTCTCCACATTTCCCCTACAAAACCCAACTGCCACATCACTAATAATGACAACAATAATGACATTGTCGTTTTAGTTATCATTTATCATTAATCATTTTCATTTTTGTTATCATTATTGTTAATCATTATCCTTAATCATTATCATTATTAGTTTATCATTTATCATTTATCAGTATTCTCAGTTGTTGTTTTTGTTATTGTAATAACGAAAATGACATGCATACCACTATTTTCTAGGCTACACCAAATATTGGCTACCTTTTCTGGAAAAAAATCTGAGCTAGCAAAATTCCCTCTGCATTAATTTCCCTCCGTACTCCAGTCTGTGAACTCCGCTCCTCCTCTGTCCCCTCTCTCACCCTCGCACGCCTCCCCTGCTCCCCTAACCACCTTCGTCCCTTCACCCTAGCTGCCCCCCATGCCTGGAACTCCCTCTCTTCCCACATCTACATCGCCCCCTACCTTCATACCTTCAAATCCCTCCTCAAGACCCACCTCTTCCACTCTGCCCTCCCCGACGTCTTGCTCCTCTCACCTAACTCCTACTGATACCCTCCATTCAGTACAATCTGTTACCTAAGGTCTGTGTACTCATATCCTTACCACATGGACCACACAGCCATCATTCTTGATGTAACCAAGCCAAGTGCATGCACCTGGGACCTCGCATCCTTGTGAATGTTACACTCCTTGTCTCTCCCTCTGTTCCCCTTTCTTCATCTCTCCCCCACCCCCCACCTCTCATATTGTAAGCCCTAGGGCAGGGACCATGTCTATTCAATCACTCTGTAAAGTGCCAGGTACATTGCTTGCGCTATATAAATGCTTAATAATAATAATAATAATAATAATAATAATAATAATAATAATCTATTTAATCTATTTCATCTATTTACAATAATGCATTACAATCCCTGAAAACCCCATCATCCCATGCATCCCGCCCTTTACTCCCACCTACCACCCACCAATCTTCCTCCCGAACCCCTCTACCCAATCCCAAAGGTAGTTTAAGGTAGCTTACAATATATACAAGTATAAAAGCAAATAAAAATACACAAACAGCAACATAAAACATCTAAAATTTGGGGAAGAGGGGAAAAGGGGGAAATCATCCCCCTGAGAAAAGAGGAGGGAGGAAAAAAATACCCCACCCTTACCACTCCCCATACAAATAAAAACCCACCCTCACCAAAGGCCTGGTGGAACAATCAGGTCTTGCAATGACATTGAAAAGAGGAGAGGTCTGGTACCACCTGGGCCTCTGTTTGAAGGGAGTTCCACATCCTTTGCACGACCACTGAGAACACCCTTTCCATAGTTGCCCTCCAGGATACCCGAGGGACTTCAAGAAGGGCACTCCCAGTTGACTGCAGAGGCTGATTCAGAGCATGGGGAGTGAGGCAATCCCACAGATATATGGAGCCAAGCTGTATAGAGATTTATAGGTAAGAACCACCATCTTAAATTGGGCTCAGAAGACTATAGGCAGCCAGTGAAGAGAATGGAGCACTGGTGTAATGTGCCCCAGTGACCCATCCCTGACAGAAGGCAGGCCGCCATGTTCTTCACCAACTGCAGCTTCCAAACAGTCTTCAAGGGCAGCCTCACATAGAGCACATTGCAGTAATCTAGCTTCGAGGTTATGAAGGAATTGATGACAGTGGCCAGATCTGAATCTGATATAAAGGGTATCAGCCTTCTCACCAGATGAAGTTGTTAAGAAGCACTCCTGACCACTGCCACAACCTGACAGTCCAGGCATAGCAGTGGATCCAAGAGCACCCCAAGGCTGAGAACCTGAGTGACCAAGGGAGGCAGGACACCATTGAGGGTAGGGGTTTCTACATCCACAGGTCACAAGATCAGACAACAATCATCACCTCAGTCTTGCCTGGATTCAGCTTCATTCAGATCACCCGCATCCAGTCCCCAATGGCAGCCAGGCACTTCGTAAGCACTGAGACTGAAGGACCTTGGTCAGATGAAAAGGAGAGATAGATCTGGGCATCATCTGCATATTGATGACACCTCACTCAAGTCTCCAAATTATCTCTCCCAGGGGCCAAGATACACATTGAACAGGAGTGGGGTCAACATGGAACCCTGCGGGACTCCACAAAAGAGTTCCTGAGGGGACAATGAGACACAGCCCACCACCACCCTCTGGGTTCTTCCACCCAGGAATTATTGGAACCACTCAAGAGTAGTCCTGCACACCTATGCCAGCCCTGCAGTCATGGCAATAATACCCCATTGTCAATGGTATCAAAGGCCACCGAAAGATCTAACAAAATCAGCAGGGTACAGTTTCTCCTGTCGATTTCCAAGAAGATATCATTAACCAAGGCCAAGTGCAGTCTCAGTGCCATTCCCAGGAAGAAAAACTGACTGACATGGATCCAGGAAATTGATATCATCAAGATGTGCCTGGAGCTGCAAGATGACTGCCTGTTAAATAACCTTGCCTAAAAAGGGGAGGCTAGAGACAGGGCAATAGCTGCCAGGGGAGTCAACATCAAGAGACAGTTTCCTGACCAGTGGACAGATGACCACAGGCTTGAGGCTGTCAGGCACCCTGCCCTTCCTAAGGGAGGCAGTGGTGTGCATGTCATTTTCATTATTACAATAACGATAATGAAGATTGTAGTTTTCATTATCATTATTGCAATAACAAAAATGACAAATAATAATAACAAAAATAGAAACAAAAATGACATTTTGTTTTTGAAATAAAAGGAAAACACTGAGAAACGTATTTCTGGCTATAACTTTTTTTGTTTCTTATTCAATTCTTATGAAACTTGGGGAGCTTGTGCCTCCAGTTGAGGGCACAATGTGTGCCTATTTTCACATCAATTAGATAAAGGGAACCTATTGTAGAAACAATTGAATATTGTGATTTTAAGAAAAGCTCCATACACATTCACAGCTACAACATCTTTATTTTCCATCCAATTTTCATGAAACTTATGAATATTATCTCCCTTCACAAGTTTAACAGACCTGACAATTTTTGGAACAATTGGATAAAGGGTCCTGATGGTATAAGGCATTAACTTGAAAATACATTTCCAGCTGTAACAATCCTGTTTACACAATATTTGGCAGTAATGTATCACATACTTTCCTGTTTTCTCTGCCAAAATAAAGGACAATTTGATAAAGGGGACCAATGTTATAAGCAATTTAAGATGTCCCCTTGAAGACCATTATTCAGATAAATAGCAGCATATGCAATGCCAGTCAGAGGCAGGCACCTGGCATGGCAGGGGGAGGGGGACTTTAGGAGGGAGGATAGGGAGCAACCCAACAAGCTGAAAGACACATTCACTGGCCAATACTGCATGCTTCCAGCTTTACAGGACCAATTGGTGGTGGTTTCGAGGTGGGCATAGGGGGTGGTCCTGACAGGCATAGAAGGGACATAACTGGGAGTTTGGGAATATAATTCCAGCAATTTGCATGAAACCTGTGAATATTATGTCCCTCCACAAGCTTAACATTACTGTCAATTTTCAAAAAGATTGGATCATTTTTAGAATCAATTGAATGTTGTGATTTTAAGAAAAGCTCCATACACATTCATGGCTACAACATCTTTATTTTCAATCTAATTTGCATGAAACTTGTGAATATTATGTCCCTTCACATGCTTAACATTCTTGCCAATTTTTGAAAAGATTGGAAAAAGAGTCCTGATGGGCATAAAATATTAACTTGAACATACATTTGCAGCTGTAAGGTTTTTATATTCCTTCCTGTTCACAAGTTNAAGAACAGAAAATGTCTTGCAGCAAACCATACAAGAGTAAACTTGGGAAGACCACAGCAAAAGAGAGAAGCATGATGTACCCAAAGGGCACTTTCCACAAGAGTGGTGGACTAATGTTTTATACTGCATGCAGTACGCCTGTAGACTATACCTGGAAGGGAAGTTGTGCTGGACATAAGAGAAATGCTGAAGACATGACACAGTCAGTTGCAAAGAGAACCAGACTGCAGCAGACAGTGAAGGTGCTCTTCAAAATTAGCACCTAAGAGCAGACTCATCGCAGAACAGAAATGTCCCACCTCACTGAAGCCTTCTGTTTTGCAAATGTGCCTTTGCATGTCCTGGATAACACATCCATGAAAACATACCTTGAAAGCAAAATCTGAGTTATTTCATCATCTGACCATTTTTGTAAAATATTTCTGCTGAAGATCATTGAAAATCATGTCAGACACCTCAAGGAACACCTACAATTTTCTCCTGGGTTAAGCGTGGTCGTTGATGAAACCTCAGTTGATGAGAGGCACTTTATGATTAACTTAATTGTGGTGCGCTCAGTGTATTTGATGAAATCTCCAGGAAGCAAAAGCTGGGAAAGCACATGAATGAATTAATGTCTCTGCTTACTGAGTGTCTGGAGCAAGTGAACTTCAAAATGGTCAGTCAGGGGTGGTCGAGACATTGAAAAAATCACCACATTTGTCATACACAATGTGATAGGGATGTGTGAACAGAAACAGGTTCTGATATTCGGCCGTTTGGTGGTTTGGGTCACATGTTGAGTTTGGATTCAGTATTTGGTTCCGTCGGGCTCGGTTTGGTCTTTAGTTTGGTGCAATTGGGAACTGAAAATGACATTTGGTTTTTGAAATAAAGGGAAAAAACTGAAAAAAAAATATTTCTGACTATAACATTTGTGTTTCTGATTCATTTTTGATAAAATTTGGGAAGATTGTACCCCCGATTGAGGGCACTATGTGTACCAAACTTTGGAATGATTAGATAAAGGAAACCGATTTCAGAAGCAATTGAAAGTTGTGATTTTAAGAAAGCTCCATACACATTCATGGCTACAACTTCTTTATCTTGCATCCAATATTCATGAAACTTGTGCTTATTATGTCCCTCCATATTCTTAATATTTCTGCCAGTTTTCAGAAAGAGAGAATAAAGGGTTCCAAGGGTATAAGACATTAACCTGAAAATACATTTCCAGCTTTAACATTTTGATATTCCATTCTGTGTACAGGATATTTGGCAAGAATGTATCAAATACCTTTTCTGCCATTTCTGCAAATGTACAGGAGGTTTTGATAAAGGGACCCAATTATATAAGCAATTGATGTTGTCCCTGTGAAGATCATTATTCAGATGAATATCAGCATATTCAGTGCCAGTCAGAGGCAGGCAC
>QEPC01000604.1:103615-128074 GCA_003113815.1 Sphenodon punctatus
TCAATCTTCCAATCAAATAATGCTTTTGCACCATGCAACCTCCAACCAAAAATGGTTGAATTATTAAATTAACAAATCTCAAGTTTGCAAATATGGAATTAATGAATTATTAATGAGATTTTATGAAAAATTTGACAATCCCATGAATTTCACTAATGATACTTCACTAATGAATTTGAATTCACCATTGCAAATAAAAAATTAAGCAAAATTAAACAAATAAAGAAATAAATAAAATTTTATGGAAAAAAAATGAATTGACCATTGAAAATAAATAAATAAATAAATAAATAAATAGTTTTAATATTTTTTTTTCCGTAGTCTTCTCTAAATGGAAATACAGAATGCCACCCATCAAAAGCATGCGGAGATAGGACATTGGTTAAATACTGGCTCAGAGAAAATATTATGGATGCAGCCACATGAGACATTTCCCCACTTTGGGCAGCATTATCCCAAGTTGGGTAACTTTAACACACAATGCAGTGGCTTGTATGGCCAGCGGCTGCCAGGTGTTTACTTCTTCCTGAGGTGGGGCAGGCAACCAGACAACACATAATGCATCCTCTAAAAAAGACCAGAGACGCATCATGTGTTAGCCTTGCCCAAATGGGGATAACGCTGCCCAAAATGGGTTAATGGGACAAGTCCCATTGGGTCGGGCCATGATACTTCACCCTGTGATGAGTTCAGCCAGAACCATAGACCTGTGGGAGAAAAGCCCACAGCAGACAGACCAGAGACCACATCAAGTCCCCAGTCCTTCCAATCTGGCCCCGGCGCTATTAAAAGGACCATGTGGAAAATTCAAACCCATGTTGGGCAACCCCAGACTGTGCTGCAGCAAGTACCCAACACCCCCCCCCCCCCATGGAGCAACTGAGCTGGAGGACCTGCCACAGGGCAACAAAAGAGCATGAGAACAACTAGTCCAGTGAGATAAGCCATTGCATGGGGGGGGGGGAGGCTGCCGATACAGATGCCCAATAGTAACTAGGTCTGAAATAAGAGCAAGTTCTGCTCTCATCCCATTCTGAAGGGTATTTCCATTCTGAAGGGGGAAACTGACCTTCCGGGAGTGCTTTCAAGTGTCCATCCAGTGATTTCACACTTCCACCATTTCCCCTGTCTTTTTTATCAATTTATGGGAATTTTTGTTCACCTTTGTGATTTTTGTTATTTTTCAGGACTTTTTGTCATTTTCCAAAACTTTTCATCACTTTCTGGGACTTTTTCTTCACTTTCTAGGTTTTCAACACTTTTCAGGAATGTTGTGACAGGTTTACGCCAGTTTTACATGACGTCCATGGTGCTTAGTCAGCATTTTTTTGTCTTCACCGACCATGGGGATGCATGTGAGCACACACAGGGCTTGGGACCAGTCCATGGCAGCCCCACTCAACTTGCGAAAAATAATGGAAAATTTTGGAAACAGCAGAAAATCAGGTAAGTTTCTGTGACATGCAAATCTTGGTGAATGCCCTGCTTCTGATGGAAGCAGCACTCACCACTGTGCATAAAATGGATGCTGGGGACATTCTGCATATGTGCAGCCCTTTTCCAAAATGGTACTGTGGCCGGTGCCATTTTGGAAAAGGGCTGCACATGCCTCCCTCCCAACAGTCATTTTGTGCATGCACAGTGATTTTTTAATTTTTGCCTCCTCTTTGTGTCCTCCATTTCCACACAGAGAATCAGAGTGGTGAGAGATCCAGCATCTGGAGCAGCCAGGTGAGTACATGATGAGGGTGGGGAGGAAAGGTTGTAAANTGTTTGTTTGTTTTTTAAGTGCGGGGGGGAGGGATACTGTCTTGAGAGTCTCGCTCTTCTCCGTGAGAATCTAGGCAGTTTCTCAGTTCATTCTCATTTGCAAGAATGAGCCAAAAACCCTGATTCTTGCAGAGAAAAGTGAGAATCTGAAAACTGAGCTTCTGTTCTACTCAGACTTTATGTTGCTGCTTCCCTTTCTCCCTTTGGCATTCTCTTTCTGTATGCCTTGCCTGGCCAGCTCATTAAAGTAAGCACCTTCCCCAGTAGTGTAACAGTGTGCTTTCTGTGGGTGGCAACTGGTTCCCCCAGCTCGCCCATGCCGATGATGAAGCTCCCCCTCCCTCCCAGAGCCCTGGGCAGGACAAATGGACATGGCTGCCTCGGCTTCTTCTGCCCATAGTTTGCCATGACTCTATGTCACACGCAGAGATGGGATGCTGGGGGCAAGGGGCTGATGGGCAGAGAGGGACTGGCCAGCCAGCCTCCTGTGTGTTCGGCTCCATGGCCCTCCTCGAGGCATGGCAGGTCTTGTGAGGGAACCCACTCAAGTGGTTGCCCCTCAAGCACATTGTGTGCTCTCCCACCAGTCCAAAGTGTGGCAACTGCACTTGCATGGGGCATGCGGAGGATTGAGACTGTGCAAGCTCATGTGGCTTCACCTTATTATGCCGTGATTCACTAATCCCCTATATTACAAGACAACACCATTGCTTGGCTTCCCATAGCTGGTATTTAGGGGAGGGCCTGCTTTCTTGTTCACTGATGAGTACCACCTGAGGACTGCAACTGCACCCCCCACCCTCTTCAGGACTTTAAAAAGCTGCCTCTGCATGCAGCCGGGAGTGGCTGGTGTTTCTGGGAGGGCCTGCTTGCTTGCTTGCTGCTGACTACCACTTCGGGCCTGCAACACCTCCCCCAGCTTCTCCAGGACTTTAAAAAAGCTGCCTCTGTCTGCAGGTGGTAGTCTGTGGCAGCAGCCAAAAGCCAGCACCAAAAACCTGTGAGAGGGGTGGGTATGGGCAGGTATGGGGTGTGTGTTGCCCTGGCCTCCCTGTGAGAGGGGGGGAGTATAGGCAGTGGGAAACTCGGTGGGAGGGTGTGTGCCAGTCCCCCTGTGAGATAGGCGGGGAAGACATGGGGTAGCGGGTGGGAGAGAAGAGTGGGGGAGGAAGTGCCATGGCTCCTCTGTGAGATGGGAGATGCATGCATTGGGAAGGAGAGTAGAGGATGGGATGAAGTGCCATGACCCCCCAGTGAGATGGGGCGGGGTCTTGGACATTTGGGGTGGAGAGAGGAGGAAGTTCCTGGTGTGAGGTGGGTGTAGGCATGGGGAAAGAGGGTGGGAGGAAATGCCATGGCCCCCCAATGAGAGGGGAGGGCTTGGACACTGGGGAAGAGGGGTTGGTGGGTTATTTGGGTTAGGGTTGGGAGGGCTGTCTCAATCTGGCCCCCTTGTGACTCTGCCTCCTGGGGCTGTCTCAATCTGGACCCCTTGTGACTCTGCCTCCTGGGGTGCTGGGCTGAGAGGATCTTCCACAGTTTTGGGGAGAGAGGAAATCAGCTATTGAAGTCATGTGTGGCATGGGGAGGTATGATGGGGGGGGGAGGTTTGCCAGCAAGAATGTCGGGGGAGTCATCTGGTGTCTGTCCTCATTTCACACTCTCCTCCCGGTTCAGGATATTTGAGGGTTGAGGTCAATAGGGTCCCTGAGCTGACAGTGATGCTGCTCAACATGAGGTTGGTGGCTAATAAACCATCTAACATCCAGGAGATTATTCTGGATGAGGCTGCTGACCTCGTGTGTATCATGGAGACCTGGCTGGATGAGGCATCTGGGCCAGTTTTGAATTAGATGGTACCAGCTGGGTATTTTGTGCAGCCTCAACATAGGTTTGTGGGTGGGGAGGAAAGGGGCAGTGTGGCTGTGTTTTTTAGAGATTCCCTGTCATTCCAGAGGTATCCAGTGCTTGACTCATCGGTATAGAGTTTGTCCATCTTGTGTTGGATTTGACCGGGAATAGATTAGGGATTCTGTTAGGGTACCGAGCACCCTGCTGAACTACAGACTCTCTGACTGCTCTAGCTGAGTTGGTCTCAGAGGTGGTGATGAGATCACCCAGACTTGTTGTTTTGGGTGATTTCAACATTCAAACCAAGGTCAATGTTTTAGGAGCAGAGCAAGAGTTCATGGCCTGCCTGACAACCATGGACCTATCCAATGTAGTAGTGGACCCAGCACATAAAAAAGGAAACACACTGGATTTGATGCTTTGCACTGGCCTGGAAACAAGGGTTCCAATTATTGGGGGTGTGGATATTACACCCTTGCCATGGCTAGAACATTACCCCCTGAAGGCTTGGATCCTGGCCCTCCTGTGCCTTCATTTTGGGATGAACCAGTTAGGTTGGTCCACCCTCAGAGACTTTGGAACCTCTTGGAATCCAGAACTCTCTGGCGGATTTACCTACTGACCTTGACTGCTGCTCTGTTGATGACCTGGTCACCCTCTGGAATGGCATTTTGACCAAGGCCACTGACATGATGGCACCCAGACATCTGCTCCCACCGCCATGCCAACATATGTCCCCATAATATATGAAGGACCTAAGGCTGCTGAAGTGGAAGGGTAGGTGGTTAGAGTGCAGGTAGTGCTCGATTCGTGCTGAATTAAACCAATTGCAGCATAGATCGTTTTTGAAAGATTATGCCGTGACTGTGATGGTGGCAATGGAGGCTTTCTTCACTGCTGTCATAGCATCTGTGAAGTCTTGTCCAGCAGAGCTTTTCCGTGTTGTGAGAGGTCTGGTTAATACGGCCTGTCTCCGCCAGGAGTTGGAGTCATCTATTGTCCGCTGTGATATATATATATTTATTTTTATATTTTTTTTAAGTTTTCAAATGTTTTATTTTAAAATTTCAGTTTCCTTGTACATTCATGTATACAACAATAAAATAACAAAAAGATTAACATCACTTTAGGTACAACTGCCAACATTGTCCCATCTAGTTCAGCTCTCTCTTTTTTTGGAAAAAAAAAACCCTTCTTGATAAGGACCTCTCCATCTCCTCCTGGTAATTCTAGCTCTTTCTTATGTCTGTTAGGATGAAAACCTGTCCTGAACATAACCATCTCCTTTTTTTTTTTTTAGGTATCAAATAGTTTCCCGTATTCTTCTTTCTTCAGCTCCTCTCCTTCTAACACCCTAATGATTGGGGCCCATGTCCTCTCAAAGTCCTGGGCTTTGTCATGTATGCTATGATGTAGCTTCTCCATTGTGAACATGTACCACAGCCTATTAACCCATTCTGCCATAGCAATCTCTTCAACACCTTTCCAATGCCTGGCAATTATTAATGCAGCTAGAAACATTACCTTGCAAGACCCTTGGAAAGACTGTTTATTTCTTATTCCTGGGTATAGACCCAGCAGTGCTGTCTCCGGCTAAAATGGGATTAACTCCCCCGCTACCTCATTTACCTTCTTCCACACCTTAGCCCAAAAGACCTGCACCATACTGCAGCCCCACAAGCAGTGCATGTAATCACGTCTTTCCCTGCATCCTCTCCAGCAGAGACCTTTCTCATTAGGAGTTCCATGACTGAGTCTTGTTGGGGTTAGGTAGAATCTTAATACTAGCTTGATCTGGGTTTCCTTCACCTCCAGTGAGTGCGCATGAGTTCATATGCTGCCAGATGTTTTTCTTTTCATGCTCCTTTATTTCAATGTTTAGGTCTTTGCTCCATTTCCTTAGATATGCTATTGAGTCGTCATAAAGTAGGTTCTTAAGTTCTTTATATATCTTCCCAACTCTCCCAGCCGTCTTAGTCTGCTTAAAAAGTATTTCCTCAGGTTTAAAAGGTTCCCTACTAAAGCTCTCCTTGTTTTGTGGACATGTTCCAAAATGTTGTAGCTGTAAGTATTGAAAGGGGTCTATACGGCCTTGGATTATTTCCTCCAGTTTCTTATGTGACACAAACTTCCCACCTTTGAACAATTGCTGCATTCTGTTCACCCCCTTTAATTTTAGCTTCTTCCTCAAATTAGGGGCTAGATGCTGTTCTTTGGCTTGTATAGGGTCTGTTGATGTATATGGGGAAAATCCCCCTGTCATTTTCAGCTTTTTTTGCATTTTTGCCCAATAATTTTTGAGCGTGCCCGCAAATGGATGTCCCTCTCTATGCTCTCTCCTAAAAAAGCCTCTGTCCACTATAATATATTTCAGAGATTCAACCTGGAGCAGCTCCCTTTCTAGGCTCACCCATTTCAGGCCCTCTGACTCTCTATACCAGTCATGCACTGCATTCAGGGATGCCGCCATATGATACAGTTTTAAATCTGGTAAATTGATCCCTTCCCTCTCCTGAGGGTGCTTTAAAGATAGGTTTTTTTATTCTTGGCTTCCTTCCATTCCATATTATTTCCCTCATCAAAAGATCATTCAGCCTATAAAAGGAGTTTGGGATCTGGATAGGCAAGGCCATAAACCTATACAGGATCTTTGGTAGCATGATCATCTTATAAAAATTGACCTTTCCCAGCCAGGATACCATCAAATTTTTCCACGGTTTAACCTCTTCCCTTAGCTTCTGCATTAGTGAAATTGGTAGCATATAAATCCTTTAAGTTTTTGGTGATTGTGACTCCAAAATACTTGATTCCCTTTGCAATTGGAAATGGGGATGTTTCGTTAAGCTTCTCTTCATTCTCTCTACTATAGCCAAAAGTTAAAGCAAAGGATTTTTCTTTGTTTATTTTATAGCCCGAGATTTCCCCAAACAGATCTATCACTTTAAGAAGCTCTGGCAAGGATACCTCAGGTTTCGCCAAATAGATGGGCAGATCATCTGTGTACAGTGAAAGCTTCTCAATATGTTTCCCAATCTGAATTCCTGAAATCTTGTTGTTTTGCCTTATCGCACACGCAAACACCTGCAGTACCAGATTAAAGAGCAGAGGTGATAGCAGGCATCCCTGTCTGGTACCTCTCTGAATCTGGAAATATTCCAAAAAATTCCCATTAATCATTAGTCTTGACCGGGGGGGAGGTTGTATATCATATACAAACCCACCCTTTATCCAGTTCAGAAAGTTACCCTCAAATCCCATTTTTTCTAGTACCATGAACAGACAGTCTGGTTCCACAAAATCAAAGGCCTTCTCTGCATCAGCCGAGATGATCATGGCGGAGGTCTTTTGGTTCTGTAGTGCATATATTATATGAATAGTTCTCCTCATGTTATCTTTCCCCTGCCTACCAGGTATGAATCCTGACTGATTTTTGTGAATTAGCTCACCCATTAACGCACTTAACCTAGTGGCCAGTATTTTAGAGAACAATTTAAAGTCAGTATTTAGTAGAGAGAGAGGCCGGTAGCTGCCACATTGATCTGCCTGCCTTCTGGCTTATGTATTAGAGTGATCAGAGCCTTGTAAAAATCCTGGGGCATCTCTTTCTCTTTCAATATATTATTAAATACCTCCGTGAGATAGGGAGTCAAAGTTGGAGCAAAGGCCTTGTAAAATTCATTAGGGAAGCCATCAGGACTCCCAGCTTTGCTCCTTTTTGAAGTTGCTATTGCCTCCCTCACCTCTTGTTCTGAGATTGGTGCATTCAGGAATGAACCCTGCGATTTATTTAATTTAGGAAGTTGTATGTTCATTAGAAATTTTTGCCCTTTCCGGAGTCTGAGTGGTGTAAATGCCCTTGTAAAATTCTACAAATGCCTCCTGTATGTGTGTATTGTCCGTACCCCTCTTATCCTTTGCATTTTGGATTACTGGAATATATGCTTTCCTTTGTTTACTTTTGACTAATCTTGCCAAGGTCTTTCCTGATTTATTGTTTGTCTCATAGAAGTGGCATCTGATTTTTTGTAGTTGATTTCCTATTCTCTCAAGCTCTGATATATTGATAATTTCTCTATTTTTTATTATCTCTTGTTTTAAAAGAGAGGAGGGTGGAACCTTATTTTGGTCTCTAGTTTCTGCAGCTTTGCTTATGTTTCTTTCACTAGCTTCCTCTTATCTTTCAATATCTTTGCTTGTAGGGCAATTAATCTTCCCCTAATTACTGCTTTTGCAGCCCCCAAAGAATTGCCAGGGATTCAACTGAGTTGGTGTTAAGCTCAAAGTACTCCTCTAGTTCTCCCTGTATTTGTTTTTTATTTGACCCTCTATTAATAATATTTCTATCCATCTGCCAATTAGCATTCCTGTTATTACCCCCTCCTGGCTTCCTAAAGATAGTTGCCACTGCATTGTGATCAGATAGGACAGTTGGGATGATATTGCATTTTTGGCACCTATGTGCCTCAGTTTTATCTGTTAATACATAGTCTATTTGCATGTAGCTATTTTATTTAGCTGAGTAGACGGTGTAGTCTTGCTCTGACCCATTGACCTGCCTCCACAAGTCTGTCCACCCATATGATTCTATTAATTTTGCAGTTTTTTTCTGTTCCACTCTGGGCTCTTTTTGTCTGGAATGATCCCACTGCATTAGGGTGACATTTAGATCCCCCTGAATAATTACCCAACCTTTCACATTGATTGCCATGTTTTTAAAACATGTTTCAAAGTACTTTCGCCTCCCCTCATTAGGAGCATATAAATTGGCTAGTGTCATAATTTCCCCCTCCATACTGCCAATAGCACAGAGAAACCTGCCCTCATCATCCTTAATAACTTTTTCTGCTATAAATGACTTATTTTTACTAAAACCAATAATAACCCCTGCTTTCTTTGTTTTTGCACAGGAGGAGTAAAGTTCTCCCATTTTAGCATTAGCAAACCTTTTCACATATTTGCTCAGAAGATGTGTTTCCTGCAAAAATAATATTCCAGCTCCCTGCTCTTCTATTAGGTTCCTTACACTTTTCCTTTTTTGTGGGGAGATGAGCCATCTTACATTCAAAGTTAATATCTTAACTTCCTCCATTATATACCTTAATTACGCTTAAGTCGTCACCATTCGCCATCCTATCTGTCTCCTTCCCTCCTATGAGAACTGTTTTCTTTCCTTCCCTTATATTTCCCATATTCCATGGAACTACCGCTAATCTCATTGTGTCTATTTTGTGTACCTTTGCCCCTTTTCCCTCCTTCCTACCCCCTGCTTGTATTCTACCGTTATCTCTCTTCCATTTGCCCCCATTCTTCCTCCCTCCACCCATTGTTCCCCCCCCCCACCCTAACCTCTTTACCTGCCTCCTTGTTCTGAGGCCCGGTCCCATCCTAGTCTCCCTCCTCTGAGGATTTGCTGGTGACCTCCTTTGTCTGATTCTGGCACACCCCCGTGTGTCCCTCCCCGCTCTCTCCCCAGCTCATTGCCTCCTTATTCAACACCTCCCCCCACCAAAGTGAGGTCAACTTACTAACCAGCTTTACATTTAACCAATTTTACATTCTTGCATTAATTCAACATTTAACACATTTGCAACTCTTATAACCCAAGATACCTTCAAACCTATAATTCTATTTGTTTACCAGTTCCTCCCTACTAAATACTGTACTTCCCAGCACCGCTGCTTGAGGGTCTGATACTGCCACCATGTTGTTTACAGCTCTGCTGCCTGCCTCCCTGTGGGTGCAGGAGTGCTTAGCACAAATGCCTCCAGCTCCTCTGTGTATGTAAAAATCTTCCTACTACCTTTGTAAGTTATCATCATTTTTGCTGGGAATATTAACTGTGGCTTCATATTCCTTTCTATTAAGGTCCCAAAGTATTTGTTCCACTTCATTCTTTTCTTGATGGTCTCTGCAGCGTACTCAGGAAAAATCTTCACTGCCTGCTGTTGGTATGTCAGGTTCCTTTTAAGTCTTGCTTTCTTTAAAATCTCCTCCTTCATTTGAAATTTAGCTAATTTAACTATTATAGTGCGTGGTAAGTCATTGTCCTTTTGCCTAGGGCGCCCCGTTCTGTGGGCCCTGTCAATTTCAACCTCATGCAGGGCTGCATCCTCTGGGAAATTTTCTTTCAGCATTCCCCTTATTATTTCATGGATGTTTTCTCCCCCGTTTGATTCTTTTATCCCCTTAATGCGAAGGTTTCCCCTGTGAGATCTATTCTCTAGATCCTGGCACTTACTTTGGAGGAAATCAGCCTCCCTTCTCAGCTTGTCTAGCTGCTCTGACACTGCTCTGGTGCTGTCTTCTAACGAGGAGATCCTGCCCTCAGCCACCTCTATCCTTCTGGCCACTCTTTCAAGTTTGTTGTTCCCTTCATCTACCGAGAGCTTGATCTGCCTCATCTCAGCTTTAATTTCTTTCCTCATTTCCAAAAGAAGCTTGTGCATGGTACTCTGCTCACCTTCCTCCCGGTCAGAGTCAGATGAGGCTTGCTCTTCTTCTGTTTCGCGCTCTGCCGCCGCTGCCGCCATTTTCCTCCCGCTTTCCCCACTCTCTGCTTCATTAGGCCCTGCACTGGGTTTTTTCTGGCAAAAGTGCTCCAGCGCATTGCTCTGGGAAATGTTTTGCTTATTTTTACTCCTGCCTGCCATCGCTTATCTGTCTTGGGTTTTTTTCTTTCTTTAAACCTGTGTGCCGGTTTGTTTTTGAGCTGAGGGAGTGGAGCTCAGACGGGTCCCAGCTAGCCGCTCTGATGCATGCGCAGATCCCCCTGCTGTGATATTTTGATTACTTTTCAGACAAAATTGCTTTTATTCAACCACGACTTTGGTACAACAATTTCTATGGCAGAGTCAGAGTTTGGGGCTGTGGAGTTCCAGCCTTGTCCTTTTTATTTGGATGAATTTAAATCATTATTGCCCGCCAATGCAGAAGATATACTTGGGGCTGTGTAGACCACCAGTTTGTGAACTGAATCCTGTCCTGGTTGGTGAAAGCCAGCCAGGAGACATGACCATTACTGGCTGGGGGTTTTGAGGCCTCCCTTAGGGAGGGCAGGATGTTGTAGTCCCTTAAAATGGTGATTGTCCAGCCTCTGCTCAAAATCTGTTTTTGGATGCTGACACCCCTGCCAGCTATTGGCCTGTCTCTAACCTTCCCTTTTTAGGAAATCCCTTATTGAACGGATGGTGACGTGTTGGCTGCAGGACCATATGGATGTTATCAGATTTCTTGACCCATTTCAGTCTGACTTTCATTATAGACATTGCATGGAGACTGCACTTGTGACCTTGGTCGATGATCTGTAGATCCTATTAGATTTATTAGCAGCTTTTGACACTGTTGATCATGAAGTGTTGTTGACTCAACTGTGGACCCTGGTGGGGTTTGGGGGTGGGATTGCTCTTGAGTGGTTTTGTTCCTTCCTGTCGGGGAGGTCTCAGTGAGTGGTGATGGTGGGTGATTGCTAGGGCTGTAGCGTAATATCGCAGCGGTAGCTATTTCCGGCGGAAACAGTGTTTCCGCAATTAGTGGAACGGCATGGCAGAGGCTTTCATTCCGCGGTTTCATTCCGCGGTTCCGCGGTTCCGCTTATTTAATTCCGCAACTTAGTGGAATCGTGGAAACATGACATTTTCGCTATTTTCGCAATTCCGCCAGCGCCAAAAAATAGCAAAATAGCGGTTTTCCGCGATTTCCACAATTTTTCCACAATTTTCCCGCAATTCCGCGATTTGCAGAATTCCGCCGGAATTAGCGGAATATCCGCAGAAAAGTCACGGTGTGGCACGGGCAGTTCCGAAATGGCGGAACGGAATCGCAGAGCGGTAAAAGCTGCTGCCGCATCAGCCCTAGTGATTGCTCTTTGTTGCCCTGTGATCTCCACTGTGGGGCCCTACAGGGTTCCATCTTGCCCCCCTCCCCTTGTTCAACATGTATATGAAGCCTCTGACACCCAGCTCTGCCTCTCTTTTTCATCTGACCCAGGTCCAGCATTCTCAGTGCTTACCCATTTCCTGGCTGCTGTGGGGAGGTGAAGGGTTGGAACCCCGGTTATTGATGGAGTCCATCCACCCCATGTTACTCAGTTTCACAGTTTTGGAGTTCTCCTGGATCTGCCGCTGTGCCTGGACTCTCTGGTGCTGGTGCTGGCCAGGAGTGTTTTTCACCAACTCCACCTGTTGAGAAGGCTGCGGCCTTTTCTCTTTGATTCAGAATCGTAACCATTATTCATGCCTTCATTACCTTGAGGCTAGATTACTGCAATATGTTCTACATGGGGTTGCCCTTGAAGACTGTTCAGAAGCTGCAGTTGTGGAGATTGTGGCAGCCTGGCTCCTTATGAGGATGAGTCGCTGGAAGCACATAACATCGGTGTTCTGGGATCTGCACTGGTTGCCTATTGTCTTCTGGGTACAATTCAAGTTTCTGATTTTGACATTTAAAGCCCTTAATGGCCTGGGACCCACTTATCTGGAAGATCACCTGGCCTATCATGTGCTGTGGAACTCCCTACGCAGGGAGGTTTGCTTATGTCAAGGCTTGAGTGCCTTTAGGATGCAGTGTAAAGGACTTTTATTTACAAGATGTTTGGCAAGTGGGGGGTAGGGAGGAATGGATTTGTGGGGATTACGGGGGAGATAGGAGGTTGGAGGATGTTGTAGGGTTGTAGGATGTTTTATGCTTTTTGTATTTTTGGTCGTTTTATATGTGTATTTTAATACTGTGCCCTGAGCCGCCTTTGGCAGGAAGGGTGGGATAATACATTTGAATAAATAACATAAATAGAAGTAATAGCTATATCTGTATCTATGCAATGGGTGTTTTTACACACACATTTCTCCTGGATGTTTGCTGTTACATCCTGAACTTTCTGTGTGACTAAATCACTCACCCAGATCCTAAACATCTGGATCTTTGAACTTCTACGTAGAACTTCTCCCAGAACTTTTGTGTGTAAAAAGTTCTCTTGGTAAACTACTTTGCTCCAGGCAGCTGTGGTCACTTGGCTTCCATTACAGCCCCATATGTCTACAGCTGTGGCTACTTTAGGCTGCCTCAGGGCAGTTTTTGTGTGAAGAATGCATCCAGGAACTGCCTCAGGGCAGTGTGTGTGTGATAAATGAATCCGGAACTTACTTATGGACTTGTAAACCCAGAAGATTGAAAAATCCGGAACTTTAAGGTGTGTGTAAAAATGTCCAATGTCTCCAAGAACATAAAAGTTACTCAGACGGCACTTTAACTCTATGCTTATTTATTCAACTCAGATATGTACTGTACTATAAATTTCATCTGCTGTAATGCCACAAGAGCATCTCAAAATATATGACTAATTAGTTCACAAAATGTATTTTGCTAAGGTTGATAGAAATTAATTTCAGAATTATGCAGCATATTCATGAGTATGTTTCCATTACTATTTGTATGCCTTCAACAATATTCTAATAAGTACTTCTGGAGAAATAATTGACTTGGTCATTCAATCTGAACGTGTATTTGATGGTTATTAAACTCAGACACATGTCCATGGAATTCAAATATTCAAAGCTCAATTAAAATTAAAACTCAAAATCAGCTTTCTATTCCTAATATAATTGTACTGTGTTATGATAGTCTAACATAATAACCTTCATAACAGACACTGACACTAAATAATTCACCTTGCTGTTTTTGAACTGTTGCTTCTCTTTAGTCTAATTCCTAACTCATCTAATGCTTTACTGACACAGATTTAAACACCTGCTGTTGTGAGTAGACCTCTGGTAATTAAAAATGTATCATACTTCTACAAACGTTACAAATCAGTTTGATAAAATATGGACAGCTCACAACCAAAGAGTGAACAAAAACGACAAGTAGGTCAAGGTTTTTTCATTCTCATGTTTCCTGTTAACTACCCATCAAAATGTTTTCCCCCAAGATGCTTTGGGAGTACAGTTCAGCTTCTAATGTGATGCCCAAAAGTATTATCAACAAAGGACAGAGGCATAAGACCCTAAGCTACATTACAATTATTTTTTATTATTATTATTTGTAATATTCCTTACAGCCCTAATTCCACACATTGGGTGCAGCCATCGGAGACAGAATGGGGAGGCTACCAAGTCTTTCATAGATTTACCCCATTCTGAGCAGCCAAGCTGCTTGATGCAGTGCATCTTGTGGCTGACACCCACTAGATGTTCAGCAGGGGTAGCAGCTGGGGACTGGGCAGAGCAGCTGGCTTCTACATGACACGTCCTCAGAAAAAAATCCAATGGCATGTTGTGGAGGTTGCCCAAGGTGGAACTACTCATGTGGAGGGGCTGTGTTTGCCCTGCCATGCAGGGACCATTGCTTCAAGACCTTGAGTGGTGGGAGCTGTTGTTCATCATGCATGGCCATGTCACAGCCAGCGATGAGATCTCAGTCAGGCCAGGAGAGAGAGGCAGGGCAGGACCAGATGCCTTCTTATTTGGCCAGTGCTGCAGCCCACCCCAGTCAGGGTGGGAACTCCAGCAGGGCCAAGCCCACTTGGCTTTCCCACAACCATCTGGCAGGCTCCCTGCACTGGCTCTACAGTGAGGTGCCAGTGATTTCCCACCACAAGGTTGTGCGAGGATCAAGCTGTTGCAGCTTGTGTGACCTCACCAAACATTGGAGTATATACTTGCAATTAAGCTCTTGAATAATTCTATCAACTTCCATAGGACTCACCAGTTACAAAAAGCTAAGTATGCTTAAATTCCTTGTTGAATTGGGACCTATAACCTCAGCTTCATGCTTTTAATTTTTTTACTATATTTCAATAATTTAAATTAATGACAATGAAATACTGTATGATTCATGTAGGATGGATCACACTTGAGTTCCAAAAGGAAGGTGGGCTATTCCTACTTTTGGAGGTCTTTTTGTGGGTTCATGTTTTATTTATTTATTTATTTACTGAATTTATACCCCGCCCCTCCTGAATACAGCTCGGGGCGGCTTCCAACAATAAAAATACATATAAAAACAAATATAAAACAATTTAAAACAAATCAAAACAATTTAAATGTTTTAAATGTTTGAGCTTTGGCTTGTTTGTCATGTTGTGCCTCAATTTCCTCAAAGGGAAAATGCGCTTAGTTGTCCAGGCCTGACACAGTCCGGACTAGATATAGGACAACTATTTTCCAATACATGTCAGTGCCCCCCGCTGGGGCCGCCTGCAGCGGGGGCGTGAGTCCTGGGGCAGGACTGCAGACCTGCCTCCCCCCTCGAGGAGCAGCCGAACATGGTGCCGCCAACTGCAGGGCCTGCCATGGCACCTGGGGCTCCCCACCCAGCACGGCGGGTGCTGGCGGTGCCGCTTGACATACAGGGTGCTGGGCTGGGGCAGGCTGTCAGATCGGGTGAGGCCATGCCCCTCATACAGTGCTCAGCGCGCCTCCAGGTGCGTGCAGGGGGGCAGGGCCTCAGAGAGAAAAAACAGCGCCGCAGTTCAGTCGGTGCTGGTGATTGATGTGGAGAGACCGGACAGAGAGCAAGCTAAGTGATTGAATGTGGTTATTATATTGCTACATGTATTGAGTCCCTGCCTACCCATGAGAGTGTTGGAACCCCCCTTGTAATCCTTGAAGTGCGTGTGGAGAGTGTAAGAGTGTGGGTGAGTCCCTTCCGGTTCCCCCTCCCCCCTCCGTGTGCATTCCCCCTTCCCCTCTCCCTGCGCCTGGGTTCCCCTTCCTGGTTTCCCCCACAAGCCGCACATCATTGCCCATTCCCCCTACTGGTGTGGGTTATCAAAGGAGTGTGCTTGGGAATTGGCCTGAGGCTCACTTGGCATCCTATGATGATATGGATCTTGCCTCAGTGAGGCCTAGTGATCCACATACTATCCAGACGGGCATTTATACCTCGAGAGATTCCTTCCAAGCATGGGCTCAGGCATATGACTGGTTACTGGGTGTGCAGGGAAGTGGACCCCGATGGCCTTGGACCCCCATTCCCCCTCCTACTCCCTGTAACCCATGTGACAGAATCACCAGCATACCGCCCCCCTTCCTCCCTCCCTTTTGGGATCATGAGTCACCCCGTAGACTTGGCCCAAGAATTAGGGCAGCTGGTACACACAGTCCAGTCATTAGCTATGGAAGTTTATTCATTTATTTATTTCATTATATTTATATGCTATGCCCCAGGCCTACAGCATCTCAGGGCGGCTTCCAAAAAAGAACAAAACAATTTTTAAACATAAAAAAATCTACAATATCATTAAAACAGATATAAAACACCCCACACAAAAATTAACCCACCCACCTACCCAACCTCCCCTCCGAAGGCCTGGGCAAACAGCCAGGTCTTACAGACATGTTAAAAGGCCAACAGGGCCAGGGCTAGGTGAGCCTCCTCTGGGAGGTAGTTCCATAACCACGGCCCAGCCACCGAGAATGCCCTCTCCATTGTGGCCCCCTGTCTTACATGGGGGACCTCCAGAAAGGCACCCCCGGTGGACTGAAGGGATCTCTCTGAGGCGTGGAGGGCAAGGCGGTCCCCAAGATATGAGGGGCCCAGACCATGCAGGGCTTTCTAAATCAATACTAACACCTTGAATCTGGCTCGGTACGTTATAGGCAGCCAGTGCAGAGTGTGGAGCACTGGTGTTATGTGCTCACGCCAACCTGTCCCTGTTAGGAGATGGGCCACCGCATTCTGCACCAGCTGCAGCCTCTGAACCAGAAACAAAGGAAGCCCCACATAGAGCGCATTACAGTAGTCTAGCCTCGAGGTGATGAAGGCATGGACGAGAGTGGCCAGATTGGGCCTGGAGAGGTACGGTCGAAGCCCCCTTACCAGATACAGCTGGCAAAAGGCGGCTTTAGCCACTGCCTCCACCTGCCGATTCAGATGGAGGCCTGAATCCAAAACCACCCCCAGACTCTGAACCTGAAGAGCAACAGGTGGGTGAAACCCCCCCCCATCAGGGGGGGGGCAGCACCTCCCCCGCCCTTCCCACCACCATCAACTCCATCTTATCAGGATTGAACTTCAGTCTGCTCTGCCACATCCAATCCACCATGGCCTCCAAACATTGGGAGAGTAAAGAGACAGCAGGACCTGAGTGAGTTGAAAATAAGAGGTACAGCTGAGTATCATCAGCATACTGGTGACATTACACCCCAAACCCTCTCACGAGCTCCCCCAGGGACTGCATATACACATTGAACAACAGTGGAGACAGAATGGAACCTTGCGGAACGCCGCAGGTCAATGATTGGGGGCTAGATGTTTCAGTCCCCAGCACCACCCGCTGGCTTCTACCTGAGAGGAATGAGCGGAACCATCCAAGGACAGTCCTCAAGCACAGTCCTGTCCAGACCCCCCCCCCAAGTCTCGCAGCCATCTAAACAGAAGCCCATGTTCCACGGTATCAAAAGTGGTCAAGAGATCTAGCAGGATCAAAAAGGTCGAACATCCTGCGTCCATCTCCCCGCCGAGATCATCCACCAAGGCCACCAAGGCCGTCTCAGTACTGTAGCCGGGGTGGAACCCAGGCTGAAAAGGGTCAAGGAAACTGATGCTGTCCTTATGCGCCTGGAGCTGCAGTGCCACTGCCCGTTCAATAACCTTCCTTAAAAAGGGAAGATTAGAGACGGGTCGATAGCTGGCGAATGCATCCACATCCAAAGATGGCTCCTTCAGCAGGGGGCGCACCACAGCCTCCTTGAGACTGGATGACAATCTCCCCTGCTGAAGGGACACATTCATTACCCTCACCAGCACTGTCCCCAAGGTCTCCCTGGAGACTTTCACCAACCAGGATGGGCATGGATCTAGTTCACAACTAGTGGCTGTAACAGACCCCAGGACATTCACCGCATCAGCCAGTGTTCACTTCCGGAAACTCATCCCAGAAAGATCGACCAGACGGTGCCTCCATAACCTCATGCCCCTCACTTACTGCTTCCAATCCAGTGTCAAAGTTACTCTGGATCTGAGCAATCTTGTCTGCAAGGTAGGTGGCAAATCCTTCACAGTGGACCTGGGACAATTCCCCATCCAGGCGCAGGGAGACCAGACTAACCAGCTCCCACACCACCCGGAACAGCTCCGCTAGACGTGACTTTGCAGATGCTATGAGGGCAGCAAAGAACTCCTTCTTTGCTGTCCTCACAGCCTCAACATAGGACCGCAAATGGGTCCTATGGAGAAGTCAGTCAGAGTCAGAGCGAGTCTGACGCCAGCGTCACTCTAGTCTCGTAGGTTAAGGTTAAGTCTCCTAAGTTAAGGACTTGTGGAACAGCCAACAGGCCTTGACCACATCTGTGGCTCAGCTATGGGCTCAGGCAGGCCCTGCAGAGAATCCACCAGCAATAGCTCCCATGATGGTGGCTTCTCTGGCGGCTGCCATTGCCCCACCAGCCGTAACACCCCAAGAGCCTAGGGGACCACAGATTGAGAAATTTTCTGGGGATCATAAGGATTTCCAGGGGTTTCTAGCCTTATGTAAACTCACATTCATGATGCAACCCCAAACATATGCCACCGATAGTTTGAAGGTGGCTTATATCATAGGGAACCTAGAGGGCACGGCACTAGAATGGGCTACTACCTTATTGAAGGGGAAAACCCCCTCTTATCGAACTACACCAAATTTATCAAGGAGTTTACATTTCTTTTTGACCATCCCCATCGGGTTCATGATGTCGAGACTGCCATTATGTCATTACGTCAAGCAAAAGGAGGACTGCTGGAGTACAATACCTAGTTCCAGCAGTTGGCCCTTGAACTACAGTGGCCCAACGCGGTCCTTCGAGTTATGTTCCACAAGGGCCTATGCGACGAACTCAAGGACCAATTAGCCTTCATGACCCTCCCCGACACCTGGGAAGAGCTTGCCACCTTGTCACTACAAATAGAAGATCGCCTCGCAGAGAGATGACAAGAGCAGACACAGGAGCCCTGTGTCTTCATTCCTCAACTGCCCCCTCCTATGCTACCACCTACCACCTCGTCTAAGGCTGTCGAGTACGAGCCCATGCAACTTGGCGCTTCCCGGGGGCCTTTTACCTTGGAAGAGAAAGAAAAGAGATGACGTTCGCGAGCCTGCTATTGCTGCAGGGAACCTAACCATTTTGTTTATGAGTGTCCAGCATTGACTCCGCAACATGGAGCCCTGGGAAACGCAAGGGGTCGGGATGGATAGGGGCCCTCCTGACCATGAACCAAATCCCCTCTACCAGTGGGACAGAACCATCCCATCTAAAGGTCCCTCTGACCGTTTGCATAAACCCAAGCCACTCTATCGTGGTGTGGGCACTAGTGGATTTGGGTGCCTCTGGAAATTTCATGGATTTGATGTTAATAACCACGCATACCATGCAGACCCAGCCCAGGCCCCATTCTGAGTCTGTAGACTCTATAGATGGATCCCCCCCTAAAATCCGGACCTCTTACCACACAAACAGTGCCCCTGAAATGCACCATGGGAACCCATAGAGAGACGCTGTCCTTCGATGTGGCATGCACTCCACTTTTTCAGGTAGTGTTGGGGTTACCCTGGGTGGACCAACACAACCCCTAGATCCACTGGACCAAGTGGCAAATATCTTTTAACTCTCAGTATTGTAAGCAAAAGTGTTGATACCCCCAACCCAAGGTGCTTGGACTGCTCGCAATAGCCGAGGGAATGCCGCCACTTCCTTTTCACACACCCCACGGAGTATACAGACTATGCTGAGGTCTTTAGTGTGGTACGTGCCACCTAATTACCCCTGCACCGGACCTATGACTGCCCTATTGACTTACTTCCAGGAACAGAACCCCCTTTTGGCTGAATTTATGCCCTCTCTACCCCCGAGCTGCGAGCCTTGTGACAGTATCTCGATGAGAGCCTTCAAAACGGCTTTATTCACCACTCCTGATCCCCTGCCAGGGCACCCATCTTTTTTGTGGCAAAGAAGGATGGCGGGCTCCGGCCTTGTATAGACTATCAGGGGGTCAATGCCATCACGATAAAAAATTGTTACCCCTTATCCCCGAACTCCTCAATAGACTCCAAGGAGCTACCATTTATACAAAGTTGGATCTGTGGGGGACCTATAGCTTAGTACGAGTCTGGCCTGGGGACAATTGGAAAACGTCCTTTCATACTCGCTATGGACACTACAAATATTTGGTAATGCTGTTCAGCCTTGTCAACGCTCCAGTGAACTTTCAACATTTCATTAATGACATCTTTCAGGACCTTTCGGATGTTTCAGTTATTGCCTACCTTTTAGACATACTTATCTATTCCACGTCGTAAAAGCAACACATACAGCATGTACGACAAGTACTTCAAAGACTGCAAGACCATAAGTTGTATTGCAAGGGTGAAAAGTCTGCTTTCCACTTTACCACCATAGAGTTTTGGGGGGTTGTGTGATCACCTCAAACAGGGTCACCATGGATATGCGAAAGGTTGAGGCCATCCAGCAATGGCCCATTCCAAAGACAATAAAACCTCTCCAGTGCTTTTTAGGAAGTACAAACTATAATCGACAATATATTCCGAACTACACTGCTATCACCACTCCTCTCACCCAACTGGTCAAGAAAAATCATCCCTGCAATTGGAGGCCCCTACAACAGCACAGTTTTGAGTACCTCAAGCAAGCCTTCACACAGGCACCCCTGCTGCAGCACCCTAACTTTGAAAAACCCTTTTATGTGGAATCCGATGCATCAAACACAGCCATTAGAGCGGTACTACTTCAGGAAATCACAGAACCCCTGCAACTTTTGCCCTGCATCTATTATTGAAGACAACGTACCTCTGCAAAGCGTAACTACACAATATTTGACCGAGAACTGCTTGCCATCAAGATGGCGTTCGAAACATGGAGACATTATCTGGAAGGATTACCGCATCCGGTAACAGTCTTCACAGACCATAAGAATCTCACTTTTCTTCAAACTGCACAAATTTTGAATGCCTGGCATGCCCGCTGGGCCTTATTCTTTGCTCGATTCTCCTTCGTCATTCGCTATCATCTGGGAAGGTTGAATGTCCTTTCTGATGACCTCTCTCACTACTATGAAGAATAGGAGGTGGCCTGAGCTCTGAAAGGGCCCCTCATCGACACCAAGGTCTTTGCTGCAGCATATCTTCACTTAGACCAACTTCGGGAGGCCAGCAAGACAGAAGCGAAGGTCATTTGAGACTCTACCTTCATCCTGGAAGACAATTTGTGGAAAAAACAAGGGCGCATTGTAGTGCCTCCCTCCTGTAGGCCTCAGATTCTATTGGCCCATCATGACGCCCCCCTGTCAGGCCATTCGGGGCACCAACGTACCCTCCAGATGATTCCTTGAGCCTTTTGGTGACCTTCTTTAGCTCAAGACATGCAACAACACTTAGAACAATGCACGATTTGTGCAGAAACCAAGGTTCCCCGAAGAGCCCTCAGTGGACATTTGCAACTATTACCGACTCCCCGGGGACCTTGGCAACATGTGGGCCTAGACTTTATTGTTGACCTTCCCCCTTCCAAGGCGTACAATACAATCTTGGTGGTTGTGGACCATTTCACCAAAATGGCCGACTTCGTGGCCTGTAAAGGGTTACCTTCGGCCTGTCATACCACCCTTTTATTCATCCGGCATGTAGTGAAGTTACATGGCTGGCCCCTTGAGATCATTAGTGATCAGGGAACGCAGTTTGTTTCTCGATTTTGGAAGGACTTTTTTCAGCTCTCCAAGTCACACTGAAACCCACCACCGCATACCATCCCCAAGCAAACGACCAGGTAGTGTCTATAAATCAAAACCTTGAACAATATCTCCACTGTTACACAAACTACCTGCAAAATGATTGGTATGCTTGGTTACACCTAGCTGAATTTGCTCTAAACAATGCGCCCAATGCATCCATCGGAGACTCCCCCTTTTTTGTCTCATCGGGGTTTCACCCCCAAATTGTCATTCCCGAATATCCGACTACACAGGTACCTGCAACCGGCACTCTCATTCAACGTATTAGGGATACCCAACATGTTGCGAAGGCCACACTGGAGCAAGCCCGCCAGCGATATAAACAAGCTGCTGATAAGAATCGAACTGTTGTCCCTCCATTAGCTCCAGGGGACCATGTCTAGGTTAGCCAATGGCACTACCCCTCCTCACGTCCTTCCGCTAAATTGGATGTTCGCTATATAGGGCCCTATCCTGTTGTCCGACAGGTTAGTGATGTGACTTACACGGTCCAGCTTCCTCCGCAACTTCAAATACACCCCACCTTCCATGTGTCCCTCTTTAAACGGGCGAACCCCCTTGCTCGTTCCACTAATGCCAATCCCCCTGCACCCATGGACATGTCCCCCTACGGGGCCATCCCGAGTATGAGGTTCGGGCCATCCTGGACTCCCGTTTTCATTATGGGCGCCTCCAATACCTGGTGGACTGGGCTGGATTTGGGCCAGAGGAACACTCCTGGGAGCCGGCGTCTGGGGTTTCGGCCCCCTGACTTCCCCGGACCTTCCACCTTCACCATCCTCAGAAGCCCAGTCCGTCCTGGGCACTTGGCTGGGGGCCTCGATGGGGGGGTACTGTCAGTACCCTCCACCGGGGCCACCCGCAGCTGGGGCGCGAGTCCCAGGGCAGGTCCACGGACCTGCCACTCCCCCCCCAAAGTGCATCCAAACATGATGCCACCAGCTTCGGGGCCTGCCGCAGCGCCTGGAGCTCCCCCCCCCCCGGCGCAGTGGGTGCCGGCGGTGCTCCTTGACATACAGGGCACTGGGCTGGGGCAGGCTATCAGATCGGGTGAGACCATGGCCCCCGTATGCCATTCAGCGTGCCTCCAGGTGCATGCAGGGGGCAGGAGCTCAGAGAGAAAAATCAGTGCCGTAGTTCAGTCGGCACTGGTGATTGATGTGGAGAGACTGGCCAGAGAGCAAGCTAAGTGATTGATTGTGATTATTGTATTGCTATGTGTGTTGAGTCCCTGCCTACCTGGATTAGCATGAGAGTGTTGGATCCCCCCTTGTAATCCTTGAAGTGCGTGTGGAGCGTGTAAGAGTATAGGTGAGTCCCTTCTGGTTCCCTCTCCCCCCTCTTTGTGTGCATTCTCTCTTCCCCCTCTCCCCTGCGCCTGGGTTCCCCTTCCTGGTTTCCCCCACAAGCTGCACATCATTGCCCATTCCCCCTACTGGTGTGGGTTATCAAAGGCGTGTGCTTGGGAATTGGCCTGAGGCTCCCTGCAACCTCTTGGCACCCTATGATGATAGGGATTTTACCTCAGTGAGGCCTAGTGATCCACATACCATCCTGGCAGGAATTTATACCTCAATAGATTCCTCCCAAGCACAGTCTCAGGTGTGTGACTGGTTAGTGGGTGTGCAGGGAAGTGGACCCCCATGGCCTTGGACCCCCCATTCCCTCTCCTACTCCCCCTAAACCCCGTGACAATATGTGAAAACTTTGAGATTGCACCATGCTTAAGAGCTCGACCAGCCCAGTATGATATAGCAATGACAATAATTTGTAAGTAAGTTCACGGGATGAAGAATTTATAAATATAAAGCATAAGTTTACTTAAATTCAAATAAAAATATCAACTTAGCACAAAAGAGAAGCAATCAGTTACAAATACATGATTTAAAAAGACATTTCTGTTCAAAGAAACAGTTCTATTATAAGTGAAAAGATCTTTAACATCTATAAGTAATAACATATGCTTTAATTATTGGCTCAAATGTTTCAAAAGAATATTCATTCATATTCTTCCAGTCCTATGTCTCATACTGCCATAATGAAGGTGAGTTAACTCCCCAGGGAATAGAGAGCTTTCTGAAGAATTAATTTTTCCTCTCACTATTTATAGTGTGTTTTTGCTTAGAAGTCAGTTTAAATGATGTCAGGTCAAGAAAGCTTACAATGGGGTTTCTCAAAATAAGTTGTTGAAACAATCAGGTTTTCTTTAAACAATCTTCTGATACATAGTAAAAAGGCAGCTATCATCTGAGATAAGATTTAATAATGACCAAGATGTAACCTTTCTTGGCCTTTATATAGGGAATCACTTCCCTTGAAACTGGTCAACAGGAAATGTCTGTGCAGGCCTACCTATGTAATCCTTAAGAGACAGACTGATCATATCTCCCTTCAAGATTACAGCTAAAAGGACATTATAACAAAGTATTTCTAATTGTTGGAACACAGATTGCCAATAAAATATATGCTTTTTATACAGGATACATGACAGGTTGACTGAACCTACCACATTTGCAAAATGGCTCTGGGAGTCCTGGAAGAACTGGAGAAAGGAAAACCTAACCTAGTGCTAACTACCCTTACAACCCACTCAAGAGTCCTGGAGTTCAAATTGACACGTTTTTACACAAACACAGCTCTGCCTGGTTGTCAGTGAGAGTCTGCATGTCTGGAGAGAACTAAAGCCCATCTCCAGCCTGTCCAACATGAAGCCTGAGTCTGACAGGGTATATTGTGCAGTATTTTAACCACTCACTACCAATAAATCATTAATATACTCAAAGGTCCTGATATTTTTATCTGGGAGGTTGTATTCCATATACCTTAATAATGTAAGTTATCAGGGTTTGGAATTCTACTTATCCAAATGAAAAAGTAATACATTCCAGTAGACCTGTGGGGAGTCTGTGTGGAAATTCTCCATCCCCCAACCCCCGATTGGTTCCAGCACAAAGGTGACATTCCACATATAGTAGTGTTGCTAGACAACACTACTATGCCTCCCGCATTGAGTCCTGTTCTCGGGACCCTCGCCGCCTGTTCTCTACCTTTGACTCCCTCCTCAAGCCTCCCTGTCCTCCCCCTCCTTCTTCCCTTTCTGCTCAGGATCTTGCCTCCTTCTTC
>QEPC01000604.1:135907-166304 GCA_003113815.1 Sphenodon punctatus
TATTGCAAGCTGCAATCCACCCTGGATTACAGTTTGAAAGAGAAAGTTTGCAGCGGGAAAAAGCGGCACTGTGATTGGCCAGTTGTGGCCACGTGTTGATAGAGCGCACCCCGCAGCCCCTTCAGTTGGTTGGCGGCGCACCGACAAAGAGGACGTGTATGTGCAGCTGTCCAGGCTGCTGGGAAAGATCAGTTACCCCCCACCCCCTTGAGTTCTGGGATTTGCCTTTGGGGCCGGAGGCTGTGCGGTGGCACAAGAGAGTGCCCGCTGTGGTTGTGTGGGCCGGGGAACTAGATCATTGGAAGGGATTGCCCCCCCACCCAGCCATCCACTGTCACATGAGGCATTGGGTTGAGCCACGGAGGCAGGGAAATTCCTGGACTGTTGGGTGGGGTTGGGGTTGCAGTTTTCCCTTCCATTATCGTGTGAGTTGTTGGGTTGAGCTGCGGAGGCAGGGCAATTCCTTGGACTGTTAGGGAGGAGTGGGGTCGGAGCATGGGGAGGGATTACCTCCCTCTCAGTTGTCCCCCCCCCTTGGTAGGGCCAGAAGGCTGTTTGAGTTTCTGGAGAGGGAGTTTCAGCTGCAGGGGATTCCCTCAGAGGGCTGTTTGCTAAGTGGGGTTGTCTGGATTGCGGGGAGGGATCACCCCATCCTCACAATAGTGTACACTGTGGTCTGGGCTGATTGGCATGGGGAGAAGAAAGGGGGCAAGGGGGGCCAGTGCCCCCACAAGTGGTATGGGGCAGGCCAATGGTGTGGGGAGGGGGAGAGGTGGCAGGATTTCACTACCCCCCCGGCCAATTGGGTGTCATGGACCCTGATCAAGGCCTGCCAGTGGCTGGGAGTGTGGACAGCCTCCTTGGGGTATGAGGAGACAATGGTGACCTGGGAGGGTCATTGACCATGGGGGATTTTCTGTGGCAGGCTGGGGTTGCAGTGCATCCAGGGGGCTCTGCTCACCCTGGTGGCGCTGTAGTATCAACACAGGCCATGCACCCAGGCCAGGCTGTGGCACTGGATGATTGCCAGAATGGGCATGGACAGGCATTGTTTCAGGCTCTTTAAGCCAGAATGAGTGCATGGGATGGAGTAATGGGTAAGTTGGCAGAAGCTGGTATGTTGAGTGCCCCCCCCCCCAGTGCATGAGACAAGTGGGAGTGCAGCAGGGATAGTGAGTAATGTTGATTCTGTTTTTCCCAGTCTAGCATGAGTGGAGAAGGCGCAGGAGTGCCAGCTGTGGCTAGCAGGGTTTCTGGGGCAAGCTGCCAGGCAGTTGAAGAGCTCAAGAGCAAAGTGGACCGCATGGAACAGCATATAGCCAGGATCGCAATGCTGCTCGAGGCTAGGGGCCGAATGGCAACAGCAAGTGTGCCTCTCGTCACATCAGCCCAAACAGAATTGCTTGTGCGAGCATCCCTGAGAGGGGCAGATGGTGAGTATGCCAGGAGCAGGGTGGCGGTGGAGGGCTCGGGGGTGTTGGGTGTCCCCCGCCGCAGGAGGTGAGCAGCCAGGCCATGATACCTCCCGTTACCAGCTGGGTATCACCCTCTCAAGCAGAGTGGACTGTAGGCGAGGTGGTGGGTGCATCTGGGCTGCAGCAGGTGCAAGGCAGTTCTATGGTAGGGCAGGGCACCTTGGGTCAACTGCGTGTGCAGCAGGACCCCAATAAATTAATTTGGGTGGACAATGTGTGGCGCCCGCAATTGCCAGTTATTCTGGCGACCCTTGTCGAGATGGTCGGGAGAGCGCAAGGCCATGTGGGGTTAGGTCAAGGCCCCCGGGCTCAGACGCAAGAAGGGGTCCTAGGCAATGTTGGGGTAACAGGGGCTCCAATAACGCCAGCAGGTGAGATCCCACCCCCCTTTGGGGTGCGTATGCGGGGGTTTCTGCTCCCATTGGCATGCACTTAACTCAGTCGACGTGGGGTAAAATTTGGAAAGGGGAATATATAGACTTATTTGCTTTTTTATTCTGTGACCCTGTATCAGACCCCAATGAGAAGTCCGAGCCCAGGGAGTACGAAAGGGCAAAGCACCAAAAGATTGATCAGATCTGGGCTAATTGGGAGTCTGCATTTATAATTTACGCGGGGGTAGTCATTCAGGCCTTTCCGGAGAGGGCAGTGGCCCTCTGGAAATATTTTGATATAGTAAAGCGGGCCTATGTGACTAAAGAGGGATTTGGTTGGCTGCGGTATGATGAGGCCTTTAGACAGAATGCTTCCATCGCACCAGAGGTCAGATGGGATGTTAAAGACCACGATCTATGGATCAAATGCATCCAGGAAAAAGACGTGGCCAGGGCGGACAGCGGCCACGTGATAGTGAAGGGTGGTGGTCATCCAACAGATAATTTTCATGGTGAACCGTCCAAAAAAGGGGGGCAAGCGCTGGGATTTCAATGCAGGGTCCCGGTGTTTTCAGGCCAGCTGCAGGTTTAAGCATTCCTGCTTACAGTGTGGCAGGCCCCACCCTTTCACTAACTGCTCTAGACAAAGGAGTGGGGGGCAGAGGGGTAAGCACCCCTTCCAAGGGGGAGGAGCCCATGGCGGTGGTGCCCCCAGCCAGGGGCTGGCAAGGGCACCAACGCCAGTTAAGTGGTGAGTGCTTAAGGAGTTACTGGTTGATTATCCGTTCGAGGGAGTTGCTAGGTATGTAGTTGATGGGTTTTGTTTTGGTTTTGAAATTCCATTTCAAGGGGTTCGCAAACATACGTCAGCACGAAATTTGAAGTCAGTGGCGGGTTTGTAGGAGGTTGTTGAGCGGAAGATAGAGAAGGAAGTTTTGGAGGGTAGGGTCGCCGGCCCATTTATGTGTTTTCCTATGGACAACTTAAGAATATTGCCACTAGGTATTTTGCCCAAGAAGGCCCCCGGGGAGTACAGACTCATCCACCATCTGTCATACCCCAGGGGGTCTTCTGTGAATGATGCTATCCTGCATGAAATCTGTACAGTGCACTATGCTTCGTTCAATGTTGCAGTTGAACTGGTCCGTGAATGTGGAAGGGGTGCGCTCATGGCAAAGAGTGACATCAAGTCTGCATTTTGCATTTTGCCAGTTCACCCCAAGGATTTTGATCTTGGATTCTCATTCGGGGGGCAGTTTTACTATGACAAGGCCATGCCCATGTGATGTTCTATCTCATGTGCAGCCTTCGAGAAATTTAGTACGGCACTGGAGTACACAGTGAAGCGTAGGGCGGGGCCCGGTCATGTGACCCATTACTTGGACAATTATTTGTTTATCGGGAAGGCGGGGTCATCGGAGTGCGGCGATTTGTTGGGGGTGTTTAGGGAAGTGGTAAATTTGGTGGGGGTTCCTTTAGCAGAAGAAAAGACTGAGTGACCGGCATCGGTGATGACATATTTAGGCATAGAACACATTGGACACATTTAGAGAACTGTCACGGCTACCCGAGGTTAAACTTTTTGAGTTGCAGAAGGATGTAAGGTCATGTATTGTGGCTAGTAAGGTGACCTTGAGACTGATGCAATACTTGCTCGGGAAGTTGAATTTCGCTTGCTGCGTGGTTGCCCCAGGGCACGCCTTTTTATCACGTTTATACGCTAAGACTACTAGGTATTGTCACTGCATCATCACATCAGAGTTACAAAGGAAATGCGGGACAATTTGGATGTTTGGTTGGAATTTTGGAGGACACACAATGGGATTAGCCTGTGGCGTAAGTTGTATTTACTGGAGGCTGAATTACAGGTTCACTCTGATGCAGCCGGTGCCGCCGGGCTGGGAATTTATTTTCAGGGTCGGTGGTGTTCTGATAAATGGCCTGTGTAGTGGCAGGATTCAGGTATTTTGAGGGATTTGACCTACTTGGAATTATTTCCTATCATGGGTGAACAGCTTCCGGGATAAAATGATCATATTTTGGAGTGATAATTTAGCAGTAGTCCATTTGGTTAATTCCCTTTCTTCCAAGTCAGACAGGGTTATGTGCCTGGTTAGGGTGTTCATTTTGTGGTGTTTGCAGCATAATATAGTGTTTTGTGCTCGACAAGTCCCGGAGGTTAAGAATGAGATAGCTGATGCCCTCTCTCGTTTGCAGATGCAGCGTTTTTGGGAGCTTGCTCCCTTCGTGAGGAAGGATCAGGACTTTGTCCCCAGTCAGCTTTGGAGCCTTGGAGATTAGAGCTGATGGACACAGTGAAGTGTTCTGTGTCCGTCGTGACTTGGCTTGCATACGAGAGGGCGATCAAGGAATTTTTAGGTTTTGCCCAGGTCAGAGGTTGGGTGTTGTTAATACCAGTTCCATTGGATCAAAGGGAGCAGTTGGGGCTTGAATTGCACCCGGCACGATAGCTACAAAATGGACTGCGTTGACTTTCCTGTCTAAGTTGGTGGGGGTGCAGGATTTCGAGGGGGCTCTGGTACTTAGGGAAATGATCGTTTCGTGGAAGAAGCAAGGCCATGTTCGGGTGGATAACAGAGTCCCATTGTCCCCCAAGATTTTTGCTGATGTTGTGAGCAAGCTGGGTGAGGTGTGCCATGACCCTGGGGAAGTTTGTCTGTTTAAGGTGTCATTTGTGATTATCATTGTTTGTTCACCAGTCTGGTCTGCCGTTAACCAATGTTACCAATTTTTGTCAGTATTACGATGCTGCTTGGTTTTACTGGGGTTGTCGGGCGTGGTATTTAGGTCTCATTCATTTAGGATCGGGGCAGCTTCTGCTGTTGCTATGGCCGGGTTTCCCCCCCCCCCGGAGATTCGGAGGGTTGGCAAATGGAGATCGGGAGTGTACAGGTCGTATATTTGCCCATTCCCAGTGCTGTAGATCAAGTTTCAGTCGCTGTGTAATTAATGGATTGATTTTTAATTTGTCTTTTTCTATAGGAATTGGTGGTAGTACTCAAGGAAAGGTAACCTGGATCATTGGTCACAGTTTTGTACGGTGGGCAGCGAAGCAAGTTCAGGCAACGGGCTGGGGTACACCGCTTGGTCTAGGTTCCAAAGGTTCTGTGGTGTGGAAAGGGAGGAGAGGAATGCTTTTGCCCCAGCTTATGCCCCTAGTTTTGGGCTGAACAGGCAGACTGGCCCCAGATGTGATCTTAATCCATCTGGGTGAGAATGACTTTGCAAAGTGATCCGGGTTGGACTTATTAATAATGATCAGGCAGGATTGGGTGTGATTGTGGGAGCTTTTCCCGCAAGTCACTTTGGTCTTTACTGAGTTGTTGCAGAGGATTAAGTGGGACGTGGCTACCCGCGGATGGTGGATAGAGCTCGAAAAAAGGTTAATAGGGAGGTAAACAAAATGGATTTTTCCACTCGGTGGTATTTGGCTAAGCCACCCAGAAATAAGATGGAACAAACCAGAACGTTCCTGGCAGGATGGGGTTCACTTATCTGAGACGGGATTGGACATGTACATTGGAAACATAAAAGGGCTATTGCAGAAATTGTTATGAGTGGGGGGTTGTCAGAGGAATTATTATACTTGGGTGAATAGTTTTTTTTTTAAGTATGGGGGGTTTTCAAGCAAGCGCAGCTGCTGAACTAGTGGCGGTATTCAGTACCATTGGGTTAAACTGGTAAGGGCTTTATAGCTTGGGTGTATGGGCAGATGATTGGATTCATGCTGCAAGATGTACCTCCTGGGTAATTAAGGGGATGGGCACCCCAGATTATCACAGGCAAAAAGGGCAGGCATTGTGTGCATATGGGTAGGATCTAAGCAGACCCGAGGTTGGCATTAGCAACATCTGTCCTTCTGGTTAATGGATCAATTCGGTCCATTGGAAGGGGATTGGACCAGTATCTCCAATCTAGAATTGTTGGGATTATGGTACTGAATGCGGGGAGTGAGAGATAATGGACGAGTTAAGTTATCTGGTCTCTTCACCCCCCTTGTCATTTCACCCAAGTTAGGTATAATTCTAATGGCATTTAATTGGGCACTATAAGTGAAAAGTTTGATCAATTGGATAATTTAATTTGACTCACAATTGGGAATGGAAAAAGATTCAATGTAAGGTAATTGGCTTCTAATTCTATCCACCGTTCTTCATGGTTATTAACTGGAGTCTAATTGGTTTATTCAGTTTCTTGTTCTCTTAACAGGTTATTAATTAAGATTGGCTTCAATAAAACAGCTGAGGCCAATTTTACCCATATCCTTTTGTGTCTGTGCCTTATTTCTAGTGCGGGGGCAATCCCCCCTCTAAGCGCCTTGGGCGCTGCGGGGGGTTTTGTGCCCACCCCTATCGGGAAGAAGGCACAGGGTTGTTGTGGCGGTTTTCTGCCAGATCTGGGAGTGGGGTGGAGCTGGCTGTTGCTATTGTAAGCTGCAATCCGCCCTGGATTGCAGTTTGCAAGAGAAAGTCGGCAGTGGGAAAAAGCGGAAAAGCAACGTCTGTCCTTCTGGGTAACGGATCAATTTGGTCCATTGGAAGGGGATTGGACCGGTATCTCCAATCCAGAATTGTTGGCATTATGGTACTGAATGCGGGGAGTGAGTGATAACGGATATGTTAAATTATCTTATCTCATCACCCCCCCTTTTCATTTCACCCAAGTTAGGTATAATTCTAATCGGCATTTAATTGAGCACTATAAATGAAAAGTTTGATCAATTGGATAATTTAATTTGACTCACAATTGGGCATGGAAAAAGATTTGATGTAAGGTAATTGGCTTCTAATTCTATCCACCGTTCTTCATGGTTATTAATTGGAGTCTAATTGGTTTAATCGGTTTCTTGTTCTCTTAACAGGTTATTAATTAAGATTGGCTTCAATAAAACAGCTGCGGCCAGTTTTACCCATATCCTTTTGTGTCTGTGCCTTATTTCTAGTTTGGGGGCAACAGGTACTCATTCCCAATTCCTTTCAGAGTGCAGATGGTTGAATATTGGGCAGGCAGAGGTTTGAAACACCAGGGTGAAGGTGGGTGGGGTGGTCTGAACTACAGGTCCGCCAGTGCAACAGGCATGGATGGAACCTCCTGGCACAAATACTCAGTGCAGGTGGTTCTCAACCTTTTTTCATTTGTAGACCCCCTAAAAAAAATTGTATGGAGGTGGGACCCTCATGCCTCCCTGGTCCCATGTGTACCTCATCGGTGCTTCCGCTTTTCCTGGGGGCAGGGAACTTGGAAAGGTCTCCAGAGCCAGGCAACAGCTGTTTAGTGTATGGGAGCCTCATGTGGTAGCAGAACAGATTAATAGAGGCCAGGAGATGAAGCTGTCAGAAAATAAGTTTAGTGGCCGGTAGCAGAGCAGGCATAACATCAGATGGTTATCAGTCAGGAGCAAAGCAGGCATAACAGAAGCAGCTTGTTTCTTGCACACACACTTAATGTGCTCCACAAACCACAGGATGAGAACCACTGGCCCAGTGGAACCAGGACCGGCACATATTTATTCAGAACTTTATTCCTGAGAATACACAGAATTCTCTTCCAAAGCAAATAAAACATTTTGCTTGTTGCCATTTTGAAACTTTTCTCTTTGGTGTTGCAGCTGCAGTTCAGAAATTTTCACCTGCTGGGAATGAACCACGTCAGCCTTTCTATGAAAGCAGTGGCATCTAACTGTATAATGAATAACATCTAAAGAAGAGTTATTTATAGGAATACTCTGAACTACGGTCACCAGAAGCTTCATTTCCAAACTAATTAATTTACTTTAGCAGCAATATTTTTCATTTGCCAGATAAATCCTGATTCATTTAACTCTGTTGCGTGTACACAGAAGCATTGGGGCCTGATAGCTGTTCTGGCTGGTGCCATTATAAAGGTTCATCCCACATAATATCCCAAATTATACTGACATTTTCAAGAGCTACTAAGCAACTTATTAGCCTAACCCCCTCTTGAAAATGAGACCTCGTGGGGGGATCTGCGCATGCGTCAGAGCTAGAAGCTGAAAGCCGCCCAAGTTCCACTCCCCCCAGCTCATTAATTAAGCAAAAAAAAAAAGGTTTAGGTGGATTCAAGCCCCCAAAATAAGGAGGTATGGCTGCCAAGGGTAAACCTCACCAAAAAATCTCACAGGCAAACACTCTGGAGCGTTTCTGTCATAAGAAACAGACCGTGGAGCAGAAAGGGGAAGAGGAGGGAAACATCGGGATGGCAATGGCGCCCACAGTGTGCGAAGATGAAACTGACCAGGCCTTGTCAGAATCAGAGGCAGAAGGAGGAGGAGAGAGATCCGTAAGACCCTGCTTGCCCAAATGAAAAAGGATTTGAAAGCAGATCAAGCAGGCAGTGGACACAGGAAATAAAAGGTTAGAGGGGCTGGCTGTCAGGATTGAGGCTGCAGAGGAGCGCATTTCAGCAATGGAAGATCAGTCTCTTAGCACGCAGGAGCAGCTAAAAAAAGTCAAGGGTGAGACTGCCTTCCTTATGATTAAGTGTGAGGATCTGGAGAATCACTCCTGCAGGGGAAAACTTAGATTTAATTGAGTTAACGAGACAGCAGGCTTGAGAAGGTAAATGAAATAATCTGGGCACTGTTAAAAGAAAACTTCCCAGAGGACGTGCATCTGCACGCTGCTGCAATTGAGAGGACCCACAGAACAGGGAGGCCTGGCAGGAAGGACTTGGATCCCCCCAGGCCTATCATACAATAAGGAAAAGAATGAAGTGGAACAAGTACTTTGGGCTGCTTATAGAGAGGAATCTGAAACCAAAGCTGATTTTCCCAGCAAAGATGTTGATAATTGACAATGGGAGAAAGAAATTCTTTGACAGTACAGAAGATCTGGAGGGTTTTTTGGTTTCTCAACCAGCGGTTCCTAGTGCCAGTGTATAAAGGAGGTGAATCCTGCTCGCAGTTTCTTGCCAGAGGGAAAAGAAGATAAAGCAGAGCAAAGAAGAGGCAAGGAATAAATGAAGAAACAATGGGAACAGAACAGAGGCACTGATCAAAAAACTTGGCGGGAGCTTTAAGGGAAAAGGGGAGGGGAAACCCTGAACTAAGGAGCTAAGGGTAACTGGTGTTATATTGTTGTGGTTGGCTTAAGTCATAAAAAAAATGTACAAAATAATTATGATGAGAGGAGCTGGGGGGGAGAGAAGGGCACACTTGGGGTATTTTGAGCCATGTGCAGGCTTTCAGCGGATTCCTAACACAAACAGGGGCAGGAGGATGAGGGCCTGGGATTGGATCCAGGGAAAGGGGGGGAGGTGGGTGGGTAAGCATAGGAGGGGGAAGGGGGTCGCAGTTAAAGGAGACGGGAGAGGCGAAAGCAGGAGTTCTCATAATAGATTATGGTTAGTGCAAAGGGGTGCATTTTCTTTAAGAGGTGGATACTATGCAGATGACTTGGAACAGGATGCAGCCAGACTGTTGGATAAAATCAAAAAGGAAAGGGGTTGTCAGAATTGTAAGTAGCTAAGGGATGGGCTTAGACCCAGACATAACCTGAAAATAAAGTATGGCTAATATTAAAACAGTAACAATCAATGTTAGAGGCTTAAACTCCCCACAGAAGAGAAAAAGTGTGAGGGATTTTTTGGAAGATCAGGGGGCAGATATCTTTTTAATACAAGAAACACATTTACTTGACAAAGATGTCCCCAGATTCGCTAATTCAAAGATAGGAGGCTGATATGCCAAAAGAAAAAAAAGCGAGGGTTATAATAGGATTTAGCAAAAAAAATAGTTTTGAGGTTGAAAAATGTATTAAGGACAAGATTGAAGATGTATGCTTTTGTTAAGCTGTATTATTAAGAAAGATGTATTTTTCTTTTTATTTAAGTCTTTTATGTTTATGAGACTGTAGTATTCTTTTATGTGAAATTTGACCTATATGGGTCATAAATAAATACACACATACATACACATATTAAGGACAAGGAGGGCAGATTTATTTGTATAACTGGGAAGTTGCAGGGAAAATTGATGACAATAGCAAATATATACGCACCCAATGTGGGGAAGACAGCCTTCTTTAGAGAAACTTTTAAAAGAATAGCAGAAGTTGCCAAGGGATGGATTACAATTCAGGGAGACTTTAATGCTACTATAACTGATCTAGACCACTCTCAAAGTGGTGGTGAAAATAGGGATAGTAAGGAAATACCCATGCTGTTAGAAAAATATGAATGGATAGACTTATGGAGACACTTAAATGGGAATGAGAGGAATTATACATTTTTCTCTGTCATACATAATAGCTACACCCAGATTGATCATGTGTTGACTAGCAAAACAGAAGCACACAGAGGGAAAAAACGCTACATAACTCCAATTGTATTAGCAGACCATAATGCTGTGGTGACAATATTTAAGGATCCAGGTGGTCAAGGCCCTAAATCATTTAATTGGAGCTTAAATAGGAGATTTCTGAAGAATGGGGAAAATAAAGTCCAGATACAGGAGAACATTGCAGAATTCTTTGGATTAAATACTAATTCAGTTAAATCCCCAGCAGTACTTTGGGAAGCAGCAAAGGCAGTGAGAAGGGGCAATTTAATCGCCCTGCAAGCAAAAATTGTCAAGGAAAAAAGACAGGAAGGGAAAGAAACATATGCTAACCTACAAAAGCTGGAGGCGCAAAATAAAATCTCCCCCACTCAAACATTAAAATTAGAAATAGTTAAAAATAGGGAAAAGATAAATGCTATGGAGCTAGAGAGGACAAAAACACAACTCAGTAAAATAAAATTCTATTTCTATGAAAATAGTAATAGGGAGGACAAGGCCCTGGCTAGACTAGTTAAAGCAAGGCACAGGAAAGCACATATAGCTAGGGTGGCCGACAAAAATAATAAATGCTGTACTGAGCTCACCCAGATAAAGCAGACATTTTTAGATTTTAATAAAGAAATATACTCCACACAAAGTCTGAATGAAACAGAAATATGGGAATTTCTAGAGGGAGTAGATTTACCAAAATTAAATATAGATCAAGTGGCTTTCCTGAATGCCCCTATTACGGAGAAGGAAGTTCAGGAGGCAATAATAGCGTCAAAAAATAATAAGGCCTCTGGATTGGACGATTCCTGAATGAATTCTACAAAACCTTTGCAAAATATTAGGGCCACATCTCACAGTAGTATATAATAATTTCTTAACAGAAAGTGAAATGCCGCAAAATTTCTATAATGCAGCAATTACGCTGATTCTTAAGCCAGGCAGGGATCCAGACCAATGCGATACCTAACATCCTATATCCCTGCTGAAAACAGATTTTAAGATTTTTTCTAAAATATTAGCAGACAGGCTCAAAGCGATAAGCGGAGAAATTATGCATGAATGAATGAACATATATGATTTATACATATAAATCAAATGGGGTTCATTCCAGGTAGGCAGTGAAGGGACAACATCCGGAAAGCAATTAACATGATCTATGCTTTAAATAGGCAGCAAAACCCTGCCATGGTAATCTCAGCTGCTGCTGAGAAAGCCTTTGATTTTGTGGAGCCAAAGTTTTTATTTGAGACCCTGGGGAAGATGGGTTTTGAAGGTAATTTCCTGGGTTGGCTTAGGGCTATTTACAAGAAACCACAATCCAGTCTTTTAAGTAATGGAGAGCTCTCAGAGCCTTTTCAACTGCAGGGAGGGACTAGGCAAGATTGCCCCCTGTCTCCCTTATTGTTCAATTTGGTCTTGGAAGTATTGGCAGCCGCAATTAGACAGAATGGGAAAATAGAAGGGGTAAAAATCAGGGGACAAGAAACAAATCTCTCACTGTATGCAGATGACTTATTGGTATATATAATGAATCCTAAGGAGAAGTTGCCGGAACTGATGAGGTTGACGGAAAAATTTGGGAAAATCTCTGGGTACTCAATTAATAAAGAAAAATCCTTTGCGTTAGTTTTTGGAAAGGGTATAGAACAGGAGGAACAACTAAAAAAAAATCACCATTTCCAATAAGTGAGTCAGGATTGAAACATTTGGGGGTAACATTCACCAAAAACACAAAAAAATTATACTCTGCCAACTTTCTGCCCTTATTTAAACAATGGAAAGAAGAACTACGCCCATGGAAAAGGAGGAGGAGGAGGAGGAGGAGGAAAAGAAAATATGGTGTCATATGAAGAAATGTGTGATCTCCCTGGAGGTCAGGGAAACTCAGATTAAGTTGATTACCAGATACTATCTGACACCAGGGAGAATGAAATTTGCGGACCCAAGTGGCAGAGTGCTTTTCTGGAGGGGATGTGGAGAGACAGGGAGTTATAAGCACTGTTGGTGGGACTGTGGGAAGGTACAGCTCTTTTGGAGCAAGGTCTGGAAATTAATTAATAAAGTAGCGGGGGAGGTGGTACCTTTCAGGCTGGAAACAGTTTTGCTGGGTTTATATCCCAACACAAAATTTATGAAGCTTTGTCAGAATTCTTGTCAGATCATCTTTTTAGCAGCCATAAACATCATAGCTAAACATTGGAGGTCGGTGGAGGATCTCTCTATGGAAGAACTGTTTCACAGAATATGGTACATGTATACCATAGAGGGATTCCATGCGGATCTTCATAACAAGATGCAGGACTTTGAAAAGATCTGGGCACCAGTTATACAAATCTTGGAGGAAAAGAAAATGGACAAGAACAAACATCAAAGATATTTGGCATTAACTAAATAAATAGAACTTTACTGATGTCTGTAATAGTGGCACACCTCTAGGATGTTAATGGGGAACCTTTGCTTTCCTTCTCATTTTGTTCAGTTCATAGGGTAAGAGTATTGTTTGCTGTAACCATTTGACCAGCAAAGGTAAACTGGCTAAAATTTCTGGAAAGTTCACTTCTGGTCGGTTCTTGTTGTATTCTATTTTGCAAAAATAAAAGTTATATAAAAAGAAAAGAAAAAAAAAAGAAAATGAGACCTCGTATACATTCCTAACATGCTTTGACCAGCAGAGGCCAATTTAGTTTAGCAAATTTAGAAGGACAAGAAACAAAGTAATTAAGATGATACATTTTATTGAACCAACTTCTGTTGCTGAAAGTTCACAATCATTTGAGCTCAACAGTGGTTTTCAGGTAGATATTTGGCCCATTGAAGTTTATTATCTGAACTACTTTGTCCATAAACCCAAAAGTACTTAAATAAGCCAGTTGGAACTACTTTAGAATAAGAGTTTTGAGGAGTGCAGCCTTTGGGAACAATCCTATGCCCTGCGTGTGCCTACCGCCTACGCAATTCACGCAAGATGCGTGCGCAATGCACGCACAGACTGAGGAGAGCCACACATGGCAAACACGCATCCTGGCCCAACCTCAATCCCTGTTCCCATACACCCCACAGCCAAGGGGACTGAGACATTTGATGTGTGGAGCAGGCAATAGAGCAGCCAGGGTGCATAGGTGCAGGGGTTCAGGTTGTGCCAGGCTGCATGCTTGCCACATGTGGCTCTCCTGTGTCTGCACACACTGTGCATGCATGCATTGCACACATATTCCGTGTGCATTCCACGCATGTTGCACAAGTGACAGGTGCACACAGGGCATAGGATTTTGCCATTTACCTGTTGTCTAGAGCTGAAATGAGTACCCATAAAAACGGTAATACCTGTCAAATTTCTGGTACTCAGATTGACCTGAAGACTTTGGGTATCAATCAGTACCTGATTAGTACCCATTCCGGGTACCCAATGTCCTGATTTTTGTCTCAATCACCACCTTTCAAACCAAAAATACTGATTTCTGGTTTTGATTTTTTGAGTTTCCATCCTGTTTTTCTCAGTTTCTGTCCCAATTTGCATCCTGTAAATTGCTACTGGTAAATACCATTTTTTCAGGTAATTAGGTACTCAGTTGGCATTTGGGAAACCCTTTGTGTACCCAACACAGTACTCAAAATTGTGAGTATTACCCAAGCATACTAAATTGGGTATCCATTTCATTTGAACCAACACAGCAACCACACAGTAAAAATGTGTGGCTCAGCAGCGTTGTGATCTTATATTAAATTGTTCCACCAGCTGAACTGAGTACTGGAATGAATAATAAATGAGTATGTGAATATCATATTTGCAGAGATTTATTCATATATTCACTTGTTTAAATGGATATTCAAATACATTTTATGAAAGTGAAATGGTAAATTGATTTAAGTCCTATGTTGTTTTATTGAACGATATCATAATGAGTGAAATATAAGCAGAAGAGATGAAAATATTACTCTTAGTAACTTCACTGGCGTAGCTATTGGGGCATGGGGGTGGGGCTTGATTGCACCTGGGATCAGGGTCCTGTGTGGGGCCTGAAGCTGGAAGTTAGCCAGACCAGGGTTGAGGTCTGGCGGGGAGCAGTCCACCATCAAACGCATGTAGCAAGTCAGAGCAGGCTGCGCACAGTCCTCGTCTCTGCCTGGCTCTGCTGAAGAGCCATGGGGAACTCTATGCATGGGGAGCTGTTCAGGGGAGCTGTGGGGAGCTCTGTGCAGCGGAGCCACACGCCACTGCTGAGAGCTTTGTGCTGCCTTCCAGCATTCTGCGCTTGGGGAGGATGTCACCTGGGGGCAGCCACCTCTCTCCTGTTACTGTTTCCTCTGGGTGAGTCCTCTTTGAGGCTGCTGGAAAAGTGGGCAGTTTTACTACACAGCAACCATCGGCAATTAGGAATGTCCAAACCAAAAGCTTCTGTGCAGGGCCATACAACTAAAAGGGGAAGGACTCGGCAAAGCTGATTGTGATACAAGCTGGCTGGAGGCAATCACATTGCTGATAAATTCTGCCAATAAGAACAGCTAATAAGAGCAGCCAGCAGAGTCCCAGAGACTGTGATGGGCGTAGAGCAAGCAAGGATGTGACCTTGCAACCCTTCTGTCCACTCACCTGAGTCCTGCTCCCCATCCTTTCCCTCTGCAGTCCCCACCTCATCTTCCCAGCCCATCCCACCTAACCCCACTGGCAACCCACCCATCTTCCTCCAGCCAACCCTCCTTCAGCCCAGCCCTGCTCATCTGCAACTCCCACACCTCATCTTCCCCTATCCAACTGTCCTGCACCTCACTCCCTCACTCCCTGCAACCCTCACTCCATCTCTCTGAACCCCTCCCACCAAATCCCCCACTCAAACTCCCATAGCCCCTCCCACCCACATAACTGCTCCCTGTATACCATCCCACCTGTATCCCCACCCCAGCTCCTCCCACCCACCTACACCCCTAGACTCTCTCACCTGCATTCCACTCCAACTCCCCCCATCCCTCCTACCCACCTTTACCTTTCATTCCAACTCCTCCAGGCCATCCCACCCACCTGCACCCCTAACCCCTCCCAACTGCACCATCACTCCAACTGCTCCAGTCCTTCCCACCCACTGGCACCCCTTTCCCCTCCCAAATGCACCCCCATTCCAACACCCCATTCCAAGCCCTGCAGCCTACACCCCATTTCCCCAGCTCCTCCCGCCTAACCCCACCCATCTCTCCCTGTCAACCATCCCTCACAACAACCCCCATTCCAATTCACTCGGAGGGGTGGGGGGAGCGCAAAACTGTGGGCTGAGCCCAGGCCCTCCCCAGCCTTGCTATGTTCAGAAAACAATAGTTTCTGTAGACTTCTGTTTCCATAGACAGGGAGCTGATATGTTCTCAGGTTTCTTTTAATCTTGTTTGGGACAAGAGCAGATGAAAAGATGTTAACATAATCTCAGTAAAATAGTATGAAAATATTTTAAAATTTTTTCATCATGACCAAGGCCAAATATGCCAAGAGTCAACCTAATGTGGGTCTGAAATGAGAAATCTCTGTGAATGCTGCTTCTATCAGAAGCAGGGTAGTCACTGGGATTCACATGAAATGGTAACTTAATTGGCTTTCCTGCTGCTTTGGGCATTTTCTGGGGGGTTTTGCAAGTGAAACAGGACTGCCATTGGGCTGCTTCCAAGTTCTGTGTGTGCCCCACATACATCTCAGGGGCTGTGGAAATCGCCATAAAAGTGCTGTAAGACGGACATAAACGAGTAGTAAAATCCTCCCAAAGTGACAAAAAACTCCCAGAAAGTCCTGGAAAGTGCTGAAAAGTCCGAGAAAGTATCAAAAGTGAGAAAAAGTTCTGGAAAGTGACAAAAATAATGAAAATATTACAAAAACTTGGAATAACCAGAAACTGACAAAGTATCCACTTCAGCACAAAGTCTGGAGCCTGTGAGGCAGTGCACAGGTAAGACACCCATTTGGGTATCTCAGGAGACCTGCGGGAGCGGTATGTAGATCAGACGGTAGGCAGTCTTGCAATGGGGTGGTGACAGAGCACAGGCGGCATGCCCAGCTCCCTTTCAGAGCATTCCTTCCTCTGGAAGGGAGGGGGCTCCCTCTGCATTGGGGAATATATGGAATCTGCAGTGGTGGTCATGATACCCTCCCTCTTTTTTTGCTTCACTTGCACTTTCCAAGTGGCAGGGTACATCCAAGGGGTGGGGGTGCTGTATCCTAGCCATCCTCCCCTCACCCCATCCTCCCATCTGACCCCTCCTTGACTGACCCATGCCCCAGATTGGGGGAAGCGTGCATAAGGGTTGTGTTATGCCAAGGCTGACGGCAAAGAGAAAAAGCTCTATGAAGGGGGAGGGGGTCCATGGGGGTAGGGTATGATGCCTGATTCCCCATCCACACAAATAGGCAGTTCTGTCCCTCCAAGAGAGGATGTAGGGATATGAGTGGATAATGCAGCAGATGGAGCTGGGCCTGGTGCGACAGGGCAGTTTCAAATGGAAGCACCCATCCCCCTGGGGGCGTGTGAGCACCATCACAGAGACCCAAACAAGAGGTGGAAGGGCAGAATACCCCAGGGTAACTTCCTAGGTGTGGAGGGTGGCAGTGGGTGCCTTCCTTTCATTGTAGCAATTGGGGCCCCCAACCTCCACTGTCTGAGGGACAGTCAGGAGGAACCTAAAAAAGACAGGTTGGCTGCACTGTTGAGGCTAATGAAATCTTTGGATTAGCGAGTTGATAGGTTTCTGGAGAGACTCCGAGAGAGCTCCCCAGGCATAGCGCAGAAGTCTGGAAGGGACTGTCTTTTTGTTCAGGCCATTTGCTCCAGGGGTATAGATATAGGGACAGGAGCGACATTTGTCCCTGGGATCCCAAGGGTAGGAAGTCTACACACTACAGACTCCCTTCAGTCCTAATTATTCAGCTCTCACCACTAGTCAGGCACCTCCCCAGTGTGCCCCAAACTCAATGGTCTTTAGGACCCTGTGGAATCCTCAGAGCAGCCAGTCTTTCCTCAGCTCTCCCCCTCCCTATCAGAGAACAGACCAAGCTGAGCAGACACAGCATAGAGTGGTCACGTGGAGAAGGGGTGGATTGAGGGGACTGGATGGAGGGAACTGTGGATCACAAGTTCTGGGAGGGGTTGACTTAGCACACAGGCTACAATCAGACACAAACACCAGGGTGAAGGGCACTGCTGGGTAATCCCCCATTCTCCAGACCCATCCCACCATGGAATCCTCACTGCTACTCCCTGCCCTCTACCCCCTGGGCTGATGTGGGCACCGCTAACCAGAGCTGGGGCTATGGGAGGGGGGGCGGCATGAGATTCATGGGGGGGAAGCAGTTGAGGAGAAAAGCCATGGGTGGCAAGATATCCCTTTCTCTACCCCTACCTCCCATGAGTGTCCATGGGACCTCACCTGTGCCACTGGCTATGTCAGAAAGTGTCTCTGGGAGGGCAGCAGGGTAGCAGTGTGCACCTGTCACCCATGTCATTTTTCATTTTTGTTTCTATTTTTGTTATTTAAATATGTCACTTTTGTTTTCATAAATATCAAATTTTCATTTTCTTTTTTGCTTTTGTTTTTGTTTTCCATTGGTTTCAATGGAAAACACATTTTCATCTGTAACTTTTTTGTTTTGTATTATATTTCGCTGAACCCTGATGGGATTGTACCTCCAATGGAAGGCATTAGATGTTGCGAATTTCAAAGAGATTGGATAAAGGAATCCAATTTTATAAGCAGTTGAATTATATTATTTTGCAAACATCTTTGTATACATTTCTAGCTGTAACTTCTTTATGTCACATGTAATGTAGATGAAGCTTGGCAAGTTTATACCACTTCCCATATTTACAAACTCTGACAACTTTCAGAAGGATTGGATAAAGGGTCCTGGTGGTATAAGCAATTAACTTATAAATATATGTCTGACTGTAACATCTTTGGTCGTAGAGACAAGTAGTATCGTTGAACAAATGTACATGGAATTTGGCAGGGCTGTATATCACACTTCTATGATCATCTCTGCCAAATTTTGGAAAGATGTGATAAAGGATCCCAATTGTATATGCCTGCACAGTATATGCAGTGAAGGAACCTATGCCAGGGATTTCTCTTATGTGTCACTGTGGTATAAGATTGGTTTGTGATGCCAACTGGTCAGTAGAAATGTCAATCAAATATCCTCATTCTGCGCTGTGACCATCTAAACATCTCCCCCCCACTTATTACTGGGAAGTCAGAAGCATCTGTTTAGGAAAGAGCCAATAGAGATTCTCTTATGTCCTCTGTCACAGTGCTGCAGGATATGATTGTTATGATAATTGGCCAGCGTGGATGTGTAAACTATGTCTCCTGATTTCCTGTATTCTATCCCCAAAGTCTGAGTTATGTCCCTTCTATGACCATCTGAGGGCCGCCCCCTATGCCTGCCTTGAAGTCACGACCAATTGGTCCTGTAAAGCTGGAAGCATGCAGTAATTGGTCAGCGAATGTGTCTGTCATTCTTTTGTGTTTCTCCACATTCTCCCTCCGACAGCTTCCCTCCCCCTGCCATGCCAGGTGCCTGCCTCTGACTGGCACTGCATGTGCTGCTGCTTATCTGAATAATGGAATTCAAGGGGACAACTTCAATTGCTTATAAAATTGGTTGCCTTTATCAAATTGTCCTGTAGTTTGGAAGAGATGACTAGGAAGGTATGTCATACAGTCCTGCAAAATATCTTGTAAACAGGATGGAACATAAAAATGTTACAGCTGGAAATGTATTTTAAAGTTATTGTCTTATACTATCAGGACCCTTTATTAAATCTTTATGAAAGTTGGAAGGAGTATTAAGCTTTGTGAAGGGACATATTATTCATAGGTTTCATCCAAATTGGATGGAAGATAAAGAAGCTGGATCCATGGATGTATTTGGAGCTTTTTTCAAAATCATAATATTCAATTGCTTCTAAAATTAGTTTCCTTTATCTAATCTTTTTGAAACATGGTACACATAGTGCCCTCAGTTGGAGGTACAATCACCCCAGGTTTTATCAGAAGTAGGTAAGAATCAAAATAATTATAGCCAGAAATACATTTTTCAGTTTTTTCTCTTTATTTCAAAAACAAAAAGTCGTTTTTGATTTTATTTTGATTATTATTATATATCATTTTAAATCTTGTAATAACAATAATGAAAACAACAATTTCAATTATTGTTATTGTAAGAACAAAAACAATTTTCACACCCTGAGCAGGGGTGGGTTCCAGTGTCCCATCCATACAAGGGCTGCTCCAATCTGAGCACTGGGGATTCCTATGGTGAAGGGGATGTCCTTAGCCAATGAATTCTGATCCCTCAGTTGCCCCAAGGATACACTGGGACATCGCCCCCATGACCAAGAGAGCTGCAGACCCAAAGACTGAGCTCAACAGTAGCATGGGAAGCTGCTACAAGGGATTGTAGTAACAGGGAGGATTCCAGTATCACCAATCTGAGCTGGGAACCCCGTGCTTGGCTTCTTCTCTCTGTCACTGCCACCCAATGTGTCCCTTGATCTTTACCCCGCAGTTCCCCTTGACAGAGCTGCCATCAATGCAGTAATTTTGGTTCAATGTGTGGCAGGGGGAGGGGGATCATGCTTCATCATCTGCAGTGCAGTCATACAACATCAGGCCCCTTTTCCCAATCTTTCTGAAATTTGACAGTTTCATGCAAATTGGACTGAAGATAAAGAATTTGTAGTCAGGAATGTGTATGCAGCTTTTCTTAAAATCACAGCATTCAATTGCTTATAAAATCGTATTCCTTTATCCTATACTTATGAAATGTGGTACACATAGTGCCCTCCATTGGGGGTACAATCCCCCCACGTTCCATAAGAATAGAATAAGAAACAAAATATATATAGTCATAATTACATTTTCAGTTTTTCCCCATTATTTCAATAACTAAAAGTTGTTTTTGTTTTCATTATATTTATTTTTTATTATTACAATAACAAAAAAGAAACCATAAATCTTCATTTTTGTTATAATAATAAGGAAAATAAATTGCACACCCCTAATTAAGGGGAATTTATTAAAGGAACAGATGTTCCCTGGAACCACGTGTTGGTGTGGAGTAGGGCTGTAACTCGGCCTTTGGGAAAACTTCATAATTCAGCAACGATTATGATATTTGGTTCTGAAAGGCTGAAGTCCAAAGTTCGGAGGACTAAGGCAGTTCTTTTGAAAACTTTGGAAACATTGAACACCGCTGTGCTTGGGGGAAGGGGGGCTGTTGGATAGATGAGGTTTTTCTGGAAATGAAACATAGCACCATATTTGGTAAGAGGAGGGTGTTGCAAAAAGCCTTTTGTCCCTGCCTTTGCCTCTAGAGGGACCCTACCAGGACAGTGTTGAATTCCCGAATAGAGTGTGACCTGCCCTCCTTTCTCTTGTGAGCACATGGCAACCTAGCCACATTCCTGACATTCCTGAACTGAGCGACTGGTTTATCAACACATGGCGGGGCAGAAACCGCCATGACTTGGACTGGGTCATAGACCAGGTGACCGCCCATGGACCAATCTCAGCAGACGGGGATAGGACCTTAAAAGGGATAGACCACCCCTCCTTTGCTCTCTTGCCTCTTCCTGCCTACTCTGACATCCACAAGAGGGGGGCTTCTGCCAGATCAGAACTAAGGACTGAGCCCTATGTAAGTTACCTGTACATAGAGTTATATGCCACCAGATTGCCAGCCTGAACCAGTACAGTTTAGGCAGATGCAGAGTCAAAAAAGGTCCTCATGCCCCTCAAACTTGCTCAATTACTTATCTTGCTTCTTACCCTTTTGTGCCTTTTTGTACCTTTTCAACCCTATAAGTAAAGCCTAAGCTTTTTCTATTCTTAACTCCACTCTGTGTGTGTGTGTGTGTGTGTGTTTACCTGCAAAGAACACCTCCCTTCACCTGGAAGGCATAGCTACCAAAGAGGGAAAAACGAATTCCCCTCTGGCACTTTTAGCCCAGACAGCTTTAGACCAAGCTAAGCACCTCTGGGTTTCTCAAAGGGTTCTGCATTATGTAAGGGAGAGAACACCAGATAAAGGGGACTAGGGTGCCTTGGGAAGCTGTGGGTTTATAAACTTATGGGGTTCACATATCTTGGGTTGTTTGGATCCCCTCTGATTTCTGGAACCCAGGTGGTAGCAGCAAAACCTAGGTTTTTCTGCCATTTTCCAGCTCTGGGGACCCCAGGTTAGAGATTTGGATGAGGGAGCAGCAAGAGACCCAGGAGAAAGCCCAGGAAACTCAACACAAGCATGAGGCTGACATGCGCCAGAGAAAACTAACATCACACCCCAAGCTGACACCCAAGGACTTCACCTCTTTCAAAGAGGGCGACAACTCCAATGTGTTCCTGAGTGTCTTTGAGAAGCAGGTTTGCAGATGGAATGTGGGGAATATGTGTTACGTGGCAGGGTTGGTAATGAGGACTATGTCTGTAATCTTTGATGGGTTGTCCACTGAATCTGCTAATGACAATGTCTAGGGAGAAGGTGATGGACCTCATGGAACTGGATCAGTTCTATTTCCACTGTCCCCAGAAGATTAAGTACTTGGTCCAGGATAAAAAACCCAAAACACTCAGCAAAGATGCAGTCCTTGCTGATCAGCTGCTTCTAAACAGAGACAGGTTAAAACCTGTCCGCTTTGGGAAGGATTAGAAAGAAATCCAAAAAGTTGGGAGGGGAGAAGTAACACCCAAACGGGAGTCTGGGATGCTGCCAACTGAACGTAAGGCATCCCCTAATTCGACAAAATCCCTAATTCGGATAAGTGTGGCAGTTAGAACTGTGAGGAACTGTGCTACATTAAGGCCAGTTGCCCAAATCTGCAGAGCTTACAGAAGCCTGTTCACAGTGCAGAAGTTGTAAGCATAGGGCAGGAAACTCAGAACATCCTGGTGTATCACAGCAATAGGATTTGAACATGGAGGAGGTGGCGGACTACCTCAAGAAGGAAGTGACTGTAATATGGAGGACTATTGTTGGGGAACTAGACTCTGGATTAGGGACGTGCGAACAGGACGGACTTCGGATGTTTGGCCATGCGGCTGTTTGGACTAAAAACTTAGTTCGGGTTTGTGGGTTCAATCTGGAGGAGTTAGGACCCCTCCCCCTGAATGTTTAGTGGAGTTCGGTCCCAACTCGAGTCTTGGAGAGCTCCAAGGACTCCCAGGAATGCCCATGGCAGCATGGCAGGCCATTAGAGACCCAGCAGCAGCAGCAGCAGCAGCAGCAGCAGCAGCAGCAGAAGTGACCTGGAAGGCTTGGTGCTTGGCACCCCAGGTTGCCTGGGCAGGCAGGCTCAGTGCTTGACCCCTGGGAGTGCCCGTGGGGCCAGGGATGGCCATCCGAGACCTAGAAGCAGAGAACAGGAAGGCCTGGTGCTTGGCACCCCAGGTTACCTGGGCAGGCAGGCTCGGTGCTTGGCACCTGGGGGTGGCAGTGGCATGCGGTGGCAGCAGCAGCAGCAGCAGAGATGGGGAAGGCTTGGAGCTTAGCAACCCAGGTTTCCCAGGAATGCAGACCCAGCGCTTGGCCCCTGGGGGTGCCTGTGGCACCATGGATGGCCATCTGAGACCCAGTGGCAGCAGCAGCAGCAGAAGCAACAGCAAAGGCCAGGAATGCTTGGTGTTTGGCATCCCAGGTTGCCCATGGAGGCAGGCTCGGTGCTTGGACCCTGGGGGTGTGAGTGGCACCAGGGATGACTGTCTGAGACCCAGTGGCTGCAGCAGCAGAGAATGGGAAGGGTTGGTGCTTGGCACCCCGGGTTGCCTGGGCAGGCAGGATCAGCACTTGTCCCCTTGGGGTGCCTATGGCACCAGGGATGGTCATGTGAGACCCAGCAGCATCAGAAGCAGAGGCCAAGAAGTCTTGAGGCTTGGTGGCTGACACCCATAGGGAGCAGGACATTGCAGCCTGGCATCGGTGGAGTGGCAGAAGAGGCCTGGCCAGGGCTTGTTGGCTGGCAGGCTAGCTGGCTTTGATGTGGGACACTTGCAGACAATGAAGTGGAATGACACAGCCCTTCCTTCCTGTAATGTAAACTCCAGAACCCTGATAGTGGGTCCTGGGGCTGTAGTGGCTGGCACCCCTGGTTGGCCTGGCATTGCAGGCCAGCTGGCATAGGTGGAGCAGTGGTAGAGGCCTGGACAGGGCTCGGTGGCTGGCACCCCTGCTTGGCCGGGCATTACAGGCTAGCTGGCATCAGTGGAGCAGTGGCAGAGGCCTGACCAGGGCTCGGTGGCTGGCACCCCTGCTCAGATGGGCATTGCTGGCTGGCTGGCCTCAATGTGGGACACTTGCAGACAATGAAATGGAATGACACAGACCTCCCTGCCTGTAACATAGGCACCAAAACCCTGATGGAGGGTCCTGGGGCTGGAGTGGCTGGCACCCCTTCTCTTCCAGGAATTGCAGGCTGACTGGCATTGGTGGTGCAGCAACAGAGTCCTGGCCAGGGCTCGGTGACTGGCAGCCCTGCTCATCCAGGTGTTTCAGACTGGCTGGCCTCGATGTGGGACACTTGCAAACAAGTGGAATGACAGTCCTCTCTGCCTGGAACGTAGGTCCCAAAACCCTGATGGTGGCTCCTGGGGCTGTAGTGGCTGGCACCCCTGCTTGGCTGGGCATTGCAGGATGTCTGGCATTGGAGGAGGAGCAGAAGAGGCCTGGCCATGGTTCGATTGCAGGCACCCCTGCCTGGCCGTGTGATGCAGGCTTGCATCCTAGTCTCTGGATCAGAACAAGCTATTCTGTCAAGCCTTGCCAGGTGGTGAATTATGTGGCCACCCAGTAGCAAACATTAGATTGCTGGGGCACAGTACCCGTGCTGCAGCAGAGGCAGCAGAAGCGGACATTGGATTAATGGGGCACAGAACCCATGGCACAGACAGCATAGGCAGCATTGGCAGCAGCAGCAGACATTGGATTGCCGGGGCACATAACCCATGGCACAGACAGCCGAGGCAGCATTGGCAGCAATAGCAGACATTGGATTGCCCAGTCACAGAACCCATGGCAAAGCAGAGGCATCAGAAGCAGACATTGGATTGCAGGGGCACAGAACCAATGGCACAGACAGCAGAGAAAGCATTGGCAGCATTGGCAGCAGCAGCAGCAACAGACATTGGATTGACCAGTAGCAGAACCCATGGCACAGACAGCAGAGGTAGCATTGGCAGCAGCAGCAGACATTGGATTCCCGGGGCATAGAAACCTTGGCAAAGACAGCAGAGGCAACATTGGCAGCAGCAGCAGACACTGGATTGCCCGGGCACAGAACCCATGGCACAGCAGAGACAGCAGAAGCTGACATTGGATTGCTGGGGCACAGAACCCATGGAACAGACAGCAGAGGCAGCATTGGCAGCAGCAGCTGACATTGGATTGCTGGAGCACAGGACCCATGGCACAGACAGCAGAGGTGGCATTGCCTGCAGAAGCGGACATTGGATTGCCGGGGCACAGAACCCGTGGTACAGACAGCAGAGGCAGCATTGGCAGCAGCAGCAAACATTGGATTGGCCTGGCACAGAACCCATGGAACAGCAGAGATGTCAGAAGCAGTATTTGCCTACGCACAGCACCCATGAAGCCAGGATGGTAGGATTTGGAAGACAAGAGCTCCCTTACAACAGCAGACAGCAGCAGCAGGATTGTGTGGGCACATTTGGATTTGCCAAGGCAGACCACCCGTGGACCAGCAGACAGCAGCAGCGGGATTACCAGGCCAGTGGGGCATGTAAACCAGGGTTACCAGGGTTGCCAGGGCAGGCAGACAGGCACCTTGGCATGAGAGGTAGGCAGGCTGGGGCTGGGCTTCAGCTTTGCCCACAGGGCGGGAAGACAGGCACTTTGGCATGAGCATGGGAAGCCAGACTGAGGCAGGCTTTGATCTTGGCCACCTGGGTGGGCGGGCAGGCAGGCAGTGTGGCAGAAGCATTGGAAAGCTGATTCAGGCAGGGTTTGATCTAGGCCACCTGGGCGAGTGGGCAGACAGGCAGCATGGCATGAACATGGGAAGGCAGACTGAGGCAGGCTTTGATCTTGAATACCTGGGCAGGCAGGCAGCAGACAGGCAGTGTGGAATGAGCATGGGAAGGCAGACTGAGACAGGCTTTGATATTGACCACCTGGGTGGGCAGGCGGGCGGGCAAGCAGACAGGCAGCATGGCATGAGCATCAGAAGGCTGACTGAGGCAGACTTTGATCTTGGGCACCTGGGTGGGCAGGAAAGCAGGCAGCGTGGCATGAGCATTGGAAGGCAGGCTGAGGCAGATTTTAATCATGGTCACCTGGGCAGCCATGCGGTCAGACAGGCAGTGTGACATGAGCATAGAAAGGCTGGCTGAGGCAGGTTTTGATCTTGGCCACCTGGGCGGGCGGCCAGAAAGGCAGCATGGCATGAGCATGGGAAGGCTGGCTGAAGCAGGGTTTCATCTTGGCCACCTGGCCGGGCAGGCAGGCAGGCAGCATGGCATGAGCATGAGCGGGGAAGGCTTGCAGAGGCAGGGTTTGATCTTGGTCACCTGGGAGGGCGGGCAGAAAGGCAGAATGGCATGAGAGGTTGGGAACTCAGATAGGCTGACAAAGACTGTGCAGCACACGCGAGAGAGAGTCAGTCAAACAGGCAGGCCGAGATCATCTAACCAGAGGACGGGTGGCAGGCATAGAAGTTTCCAATGTCACCCTGTGTCAGTCAGATAGGCTGGCCAAGGCCATCTAGTCAGAGATAGAGAGAGGCAGCGTGGACGCCAGGCATTGGGAGGGAGACACAGTACCTCAGCAGCAGTAGCCCAGATTGAGGAGGAGCCCCATCCCAAGACTGCACCTGGCATGGGATGGCGTGTACCACTGCACCATCAATCCATGTCCAGGGGCAGCTCGGGGAATCCCATCAGCGGAAGGTTCACCTTTGGGAAAAGCAACTGTTTCACCAACTTGACCCCCTGTCTCAGGCGTTGCGGCGATCAAATGTCCCCTGCCATGGAGAACACTGGTTCACTGGGGACACTCATTGGTGGGCAGGACAAAAAACTTTTGGCCACTTTGGACACAGCCAAACACATGTTGGTCTTGCTGTCCCAGTAGGCCAAGGGATCACTTCTGGGTTGAATGCACAGCTCCTCCTCCAGGTAGTTTTCCACTGCTGCTGAGGCACTGTCATACTCCCTTACACAACTCTGCCTGGGCACCACCTCCACCACTGCCCTCAGCAACGCTGCCTGCCCTGCTGTGCACGAGCCCATGCTTGCCGGGGTGCCCTGTACATACGAGCTGCTGCTGATTTCAATAGGGGTGCTGCTGCTGCTCAGCCTGCTTCTGGTGCTTCTACTGCTAGGGCTGGGGGCAGGGATAGATCCCGCCAGCTGAAAGGGGTGGCTTCTTCCACTCCCACCATCCCCAGGGGCATCCTGCTGCTGTGGTCGTGCACTCTCAATAGCCCTCTCTGCCTGCTGGACCCTCTCCAACAGGTCACCCTTCCAGTGGCCATAGAGTGCTGTCTGGCATACCACTCTGCCCTTGACTCCGGGGTCAAGCATGGTTGCGAAAATGTATTCCGCCCACTTCAGGAGCTCATCAAACTGCACCTTCAGTCCTGCCTTCAGCTGCCACACCAGGTCAACTGCCTCATCTCCCATCTTCCTGCCCTGAGGATCACAATACTGTCCATGGAGAATCTCTTCCAGCCTGGTCAGGAGACTCTGGACCAGAGGGGTCACCTGACTGATGGTGTCCGTGGAGGAGCTTATGGTCTCCATCACATCCAGGAATGGTCTCAGCACGAAGACCATGTGAGCCAGTATCTCCCATTCCATCCCATCGTACCCTGAAGGTGCCCCGCTGTCCATCACCAGTTGAACCTGATGCAAGACAGCTTTCTGCTTGAGAAGCCGCTCGAGCATCAGGAAGGTCAAATTCCACCGTGTGGACACATCCTACACCAGCTGGTGCACTGGGGAGCCTTGCTCTACCTGATTCACCTGGAGGAGGTCGCTGTCCTTCACGCTCTGCTTAAAGAAACTGGCCATCTTCCTCCCCCGCTCAATCAAGGAGCTAACGGTGCCTGCCCCAATCCCCTTCTCCCCCAAGCCCAGAGCGTTCCTGACCACCAGGTGAATGGTGTGTGTGGCAAAAGGGATGCTGGTGAAGCCCCCCTCATGGACTGCCCTCAATATGTTCACCGCATTGTCCATCACCACACACCCCTTGGTGAAGAGCACACCTGGCGTGACCCACTCCCTCACCATGGCGGTCAGGGCTGCTGTGATTTTCTGAGTGGTGTGGGGGCCGTCCATGAATTCTGCCTGGAAAAGGGCACACCTATGCCCTGCTTCAGGACCACTCCAGCCACTGCTAAATGCTGCCTCTGGGTCCTGCCACCAGTGCGCTTTCTCTGCCAGGTAGGCATGCTGCGCGTTCCTACTCGACCACAGTTCTGTGGTTAAGTGGACAGTGGCACCCCCAGCCCTTGCCAGCTGCTCCCTCACCCGCTCCTTTAAAGCCCGGTACAGAGCTGGCACCACCTGCCAACTCAGGGTGGTGTGTGAGGTCAGCTTAAACTGGGGGGCCAGGAAGCCAGTCAGGTGCCTAAACCCCATGTCCACGACCACTGAGAAGGGTTGCCCATCCAGAGCTATCATTTTCCCCAACATGTGCTTGGCTTTCAGTTGAAATCCATGCCACCCTCCATGTTCTGCAGCTACTGATGGACTTGGCAGCTGCCCCCACCCCAGCTCCTCCATGATGTACTGACACTGCTGCTGCTGCTGCTCCCCCTAGCAGCGATACCGCTCCTGCTGCTAAAGGCAGCTGTTAGAGCAGGATGCTTGCCCACTGATGGAGGCGGATGACTGGCCACTGCAGTCGGGAACCCGCTGGCATCCATTGCTCCTGCCTGTCCACTTAGCAGCACAGCGCTGTGGCATCCCTTCAAGTGCTTCGCCATGGCAATTGTGCCAAGTTTGTTGAGCACCTGCCCATGCTTCACCACCTTCTGTCACAAAGTATACTGCACCTCCATGGGATCATCCGCCCGCACCAACTTAAAATGAGCCCAGATCAAGGATTTTTTGCCTCCTCCTGCCTTCTGGCCTGCACCAGGTGATGCTCCGCTGCCAGCACTACTGGGAGGGGCAGAACCTGGTGGTGACACAGCTCTTAGACGGACAGCCATTGCCTCAGCACCAGACATCTCCTCTGCAGGACTAGTGTCTGCCTCACTGTCCCCTATCAGAGTGATGTATCAGAGGGTTTGCAGGGGAAAGTCCCCCCCACCCTCCCCCCCCGTGCCACACACAGGGAACAGTTTAAAAGGCGGCCAGGCGGCTCTGCCGCCGGTCGCATGCCGTCGGTCATGAGCCGAAGGACCGCGGCCAAAGGGCGTGGCTCTTTGGGGCCCTTTGGGGCACGGAGGGGGGAAGGGGGGGAGACTATGAGTGATGTGGTGGAAGAGGAAGGGATATGGGGTATAGAGGAAAGAGTGGGGATGGAATTGAGGGAGAGAGTGTATGAAAAAGTAGATTTAAATGTACTGGGAATATTGAGGGAGGGTAGGTTAGCTGAATTGTATTACCCTGATATAAGTGGAGAAGAGATAGTGAGGTTTTGGAGTGGGGGGGGAGAGAATGAGCTAGTGGAGGAGGGGATTTTTTTGGTTTCAGTGGGAGAAACTGAGGAATGGTGGGTGGATTAGTGGGAGGTGTAGGAGTGTTTTGGTTTTTTTTGATTAATAAAATGTGGGGATATGAACTTGTTGTTCTTTATATTATCATCATTTGGGTAATGTTAGTATTATTATTATATTAGTACCCATGTGTGGAGTACTTAGATGTTGCTATATATTAGGATGTATTAGAATTGTGGGGTATGTAGGGGTGGGTGTCGTTGTTGTAAAAGGAAGTAGAAGGGTCTGGCTCCCCCCGGTGAGAGGGGGGTGGAGTCGGCTTGTACCCTGGTGAGAAGAGGGTACTGGAGGATGGAGACCGCCCTGTTGTTTGGGATGGTTTTGGTTGAGCTATAGTAAGGTGGAGTTTATTATGTACAGTATTGCTGATTGTATTTTGTTATTTGGTATGGCTGAGTCCCCTGTGTGGGAAAGGATCCTCAGCATATGTAAATCTTGATATTGTTGTTAGCCGCCTCGAGTTCTATGAGAGAGGCGTGGTACAAATAAATTGTGATGATGTGATGATGATGATGTCCTGAAGGGGAGTACTGGGACCCTGAGGCTGATAGACTACCCATCATGCTGCTGCCACTCTCCCTGTGCCCCCTATAGTTGCCGCTGCTGCTGCTGCTTCTACTCCTGCTCCTCTCCCTGCATCCATTGCCCGGGGATTTGGCCCTGCCTCTAGCAGCTGGGGTGCGATCCACCAGTCCTGGACTGCTCGGCATCACCTCAATAATGTGGGTTGGGGAAATTGGTGGCTCTGGTGGAACATCTGACCCCGAAGTACAGGCACCTGGTCCTGCAGCTGCAGCAGAGACAGTTGCAGCCGCCTGGAGTGCAGGCCTTCCAGTCCCCTGTGTGGCGGTGGAGGACGCTGGCAAGAGGCAAGTCCGAACCACACCTCTAGTGCCACTGCTGGGAGCCTCCGAAGCCTGACTGACAAAATCTCGCCTGTGCAGTTTGGGGCATGGTGATGGGCTCAGGCTACTGCTGATGCCTGCTGCCACTCCGCTGGCACGGCCCCTGCCACCTCTGCCACATGCCCAATTGCCCACCTTATGGGCAGCAGACCGGCCTCTTCTGCTTCTAAATAGAATATTATTTAATATCTACAAAGGCCTAGTTCTATAAACACACTATAAAATATTAAAACTGAATCACTACACATTATCTTTAACTATCTCTATAACAAAGCTAACTCCTACATCTATCTATCTATCTATCTATCTATCTATCTATCTATCTATCTATCTATCTATATATACACAGGAAGGGGGGGAAACAGACAGCTCACAACAAACAACAAAGGGAGGAGGGGTACAAAACTGAAATGAAAGCCAAATCAATCTAATGCTACTCTAATTAAATCCAAAAACAGAGGAAGAGAATCAGGGATGGAATATATACAGGGAGCAGGGAAGGATTCAATGGAGGGTGGAAGGGATGTGAGAACAGATTGCGGTTCGGGTTCGGTCATTCGATTCAGTCCTGTTCAGTTCGGTCGCCAAGTTCGGGTTTGACCGTTCGGTTCGGTTCGGTTCAGTT
>QEPC01000604.1:188148-240615 GCA_003113815.1 Sphenodon punctatus
TACTGTGCAGGGTGTACAGGGCAGCACTCAATTCAACTTCAGAAGTTTGATACCTTGTAAACAAGGTTCTTTGAGATGACTTTGAACATTTTCGGAGCCATCTCGAAGAACCTTGTTCACAAGGTAGCAACCTTCTCACTGCCGCTACAGACTCAGAGATCCAGATGATCCGGGGCTCTGGGGGAAATATCAGGGGCTCCAAACCAGTCAGACCCCCCTAGTGATGTCCATGGGGCCAGGTGACAGTGCAACCCCATGGCTGGGAGGGGAGGGGTGGCTTCAGGCGGGTTGGGGGAGGCAGCAGCAGCCCTGCAAGCCAAGGGCAAGCCAGGGTCCATAAAACTGGGAAGCAAGGGTGGGAGGGGCTGAGAAGGTGAGGTGCACAGTAATAACCAGAGATGGTCAGGGGGGTGGGTGGGTGGGCAGCAAGGGAAATGTTTGTACAGGAAGGAGCCACTCACCCCCCTCCATGGCTCAGAACGGAACTCCTCTCCTCAACACAGGTGGGGCCAAATCAGTCCAGTTCCCCACAGCCCTGATTCCCCTGCCCTCTTGATCTGGCTGCCTCAGACAGTTGCATGAGCCACCTAATGGCAGCGCCAGCCCTGATTGGAGCTAATTCCCTGGATGACCATGGATCATTGAGGGATGGATCCTGTGGACCTGGGACAAGTCCAAACTACCACAGAATTGTTTATGTTATATGGAATTTTGAAAAGGTACCTAAGGCCCCAATCCAAAGGTTGCACTTGCACACACGGGGTAAATTCACACAAGACAGAGCTGCCCAGTTACCCCACCCAGCTCACGGAGAGTGAATGCAAATGCCACACTTTGGGCCACCAGGGAAGGTGAGTCCAAATGATCAGTCCCCATGCAGCCATCACCAGCCCCTTCACACTACAAGTCAGGCCAAGGAGCCAGACACATGGGACTGGACAGCCGAATTCCTACTATGCTGCAGGATCTGGCCTGCTGTTGTTAGACAGCTGTGGAGGCAGGGGGAAAGAACATGGCCACTCTCCTCACCCACCAAAGAGCTGATGGGGGTGGGGGGGTGTTAAGATAATATATTTTATTACACCTAAAATTTGGACCACATTCTGCTGGTAAATGATACTCTTTTCCATTACACAGTTTTTCACAGGAATGAGAAAGTCAGATATCATTTTGAATTAAAAACAAAGAAGTTAGGTTGAACTAGCACAATGGCAAATTAACACCTTAAACAGCTTTAAACAAAGACATCTCTATACAAGGATATCAGAGGCATCAAACCCTGGAAGCTCCTAGCAGTGGTTCCAGAGTCATGGGAATGTCTGGACCAGAAGCAACAGCTGTGGGACCCCAGGCAGGCTTATGGAGTGGCAGCAAGGCTGCTGCTGCTCTGGCAACTCGTGTAGCAGGCACTTCCTGCGGTGCAGCCTGACATGGTGTCCCTGCCCAGGCCCTATGCATTTTATGAAAGAGCATGAATGCGCAGAATGGTCTAGTGGCCATTTTGCAGATGCACAGTGATTTTTTCATTTTTAAATTTTATTTTTTTTAAAAAAAGATAAAATTGAAAAATCACTGTGCATCTGCATAATGGCCATAGGGTCTGTTCTGTGCATGCATGCCCTTTTCCAAAATGGCATCAATGCTGCCAGTACCATTTTGGAAAAGGGGCTGCATGTGCAGAATGGCCCTGGTGGCCATTTTGTGCATGTGCAGGGTTCTTTTAAATTAATTTTTAATTTTTTTAATTTTAAACAAAAACTGGTAAATGTCAATTATTTGCTTATTAATCCATTTTTCTAATATTAGTTATGAAAATGAATGGAGGACCACTCATTTTGATAACTTATAGAAAAGAGTATGGGTACACACCCCTACAATCTACTGAACATATCTGTAGCGACATAGCTTAATATGTAAGCTTGAATGATAAACAAACCAGGCTGGATCTGTCTTTTATCCTGAGATTTTTCCTTCCCTTCCACGACATGTTAGGGGAAGGGTGTTGTTCACGCTACAGTTAAAATAAAGGAAGATGCAGGGGGTACTGTCTGGGGACTCTAGTTCCCTGTTTTTCTTGGCTGCAGTGTGGCATGAAATTGGAATGTAATGGCTGCAAGGGTGGAAGGCTGCAGCTGCAATTTGAGTGGAGCTCATTCCTGCAACAAGTTTGGTGGGAAAAGGCAAAAAGTGGAGACTGCCTGCTGTAAAGTTAACCTACCAGGACCTTAAGCATCCTGCCAGTCAGCTGGACAGCACCAGAGTGCAAAGCCCACTCACCCTTGGATTGGTAAAACAGACTCAGACAGTCACCGTAATTGGAGCCAGGAATTACCCCCAGGATTGGGCATATTGACTACTTTTTCTGCCTTCCTTGGGTGTTTTTACACACACATTTCTCCTACGTGTTCGTTGTTACATCATGAACTCTGTGTGTGTCTAAATCACTCACACAGATCTTAAACATCTGGATCTTTGAATGTCTGTGTAGAACTTCTCCCAGAACTTTTGTGTGTAAAAAGTTCTACTGGTAAACTGCTTTGCTCCAGGAAGCTATGGTCACTTGGTTTCCATGGCAACTCCTCACATCTACAGCTGCGGCTAGATTAGGCTTTCTCAAGGCAGTGTGTGTGTGAAGAATGCATCCAGGAACTGCCTCAGGGCAGTGTATTACTATGTAGGATACATACTGTTCCTTGTCAGTGCAGGAACCATCACTCCTTCTCGTATGGACCCCAAACAGCAGGAGACCAGGTTTTTGGTGAATGGACTGGTATCTCTATTCGGACTTAGTCACTCCATCCTCAGGACCCCCAATGACAGGGGGTCCAGGTTCTGGCTTATGGACTGGTTGGGCTTAATAAGCTGAGGCACTGGACATGTGGGGGAAGGGGTATGGTTCTGTGTTTATTGTTCTGGTTATGTTAACCCTAGTATTAGCTCTTGGGGCATTTTTGTAGTCTGGGTGCACATCTCTTGCAATAACCCACAAAGTAGTGACTCTCTAGCTTTGCCATTTTAGGACACCATCACTTACACACAGGTACACAATATCCCCAAAGGATAGTTGGTTACCTACCATTAACCATTTTTATATGTGACCAAAAAGGCCCTGGGGTAGAAACATACCCCAAATCATTCTACCATGGTGGTAGATTTATTCCCTGGCATAAATCATATTTCCTGTTAGTTTGCACATTCAAGCAAGTTAAGCGCCATGGGGATGAAAACCTACCCAATGAGCCACACAATGTTGTATTTTTCAAGCCGCTAAGATGAGGGTAATTTTTACTTTTTACTTTTTCTCCTTTCTTCTGCCAGACTGCCAAGTCTTGGTAAATAAAGAGTTGTGGAAGTTTTTAACCCAATCTTTGTCTCTTTAGCCTCCTTTCATGTGAAGCTGACAAACAAGCATTTGTGGCAAGCAACATGCTACATCTAGCAATCTTGTAACTATGCAAATTCTAGGGTAAAGATCTGTATCAAGCATGTCTGTAAATGCATGCTGTGTGCATATCTTTTTATCTAAACAGTTAGTAACTTTATGAGGTAACTGTAATGAAGAATGTAATGAAACATTCAAAAACAACAACACATGAGTATTCCAATGATTCTGATTGAGAAAAGGACAAAGGAACAGATCTCTCCCACTGCTAGAATTTCAATACAAAGACATACAACATATGAAGCATCCTAATTAACTTTGACACACCATCATTATTTTTTAAGATAAATTAATAAACAGCACCTTTGGGTGTCGCCAGTTCATTCAGTTCCTGTCACAGTTGATTAGAATATCTGACTGTGCTATAATAAAATGGAGTGTTAATATACAATGTTTTCCTTTGTTTACTTAATGCAGAGCAATTGCCATTTATTCATTCCACCAATCACAATTTTCTCATAAACAGTGAATGTTTCTGCCTCTTGCTTACAGTGTTGAAATGAAAAGGGTCATTACTCACATTTTATTGTTGCCCAGAGCTTTTAGTTACTGTGAAATCAAGGCAATGGGGTGATTTAAATAGGTAACAAGTAGTCTGACTAATCAGGTTAGCTCAAAAGATGTATGATTAGCAATGTTAGGAAAAGCACAACATATGAACATTGTATCAATTCAATGTCAGACTTCCCACTAATTATAACAAAATATCTCAATAGCTTGTATATTGTACAAAATTTCCCATCAAATAAATATGATAGCATTCGTGATTAATCAAATTCCAATCTACTAGCAGTGTCCTTTTCAAAATGGTATTAGTTTGACCTAATTTAATTTGTTGATCATTGGATCATCTCAAAATAAAAGTGGATTTTCAAAAAACATACTTTGATTTTTCAACATCCATTGGAATACTGCCAATTACTTTCACAGCTCCTGTTATATATTATTTTCCTTGGTCTCGCCTTCTTCCTGATACTACTACACTTTTGCTGTTGGAAGTTATTTTTTTTAACCCCTAGATGGGAGTTAAACAAGGCTGTGTTATCACTCAAACACTCTTCTCGATATTTCTTAGTGCGATGCTACATCTGACCATCAACAAACTTCCATCGAACTACCAAAGATGGATGGAAAACTGTTTAATCTCAGTCAACTTATTTTTATTTATTTTTATTTATTTTATCAATTTATACACCGCCCCACCTGTAAAACAGCTCATGCCAAACTAAAATTATATTGACCTCAGTCACTGAGCTCCAGTATATCAAATCAAATCAAATTCAAATTTATTGCGTGACCACCAGGTCCTTGCAAACAGATACAAAGCATACAAGATGTGGGTTCTACCCAATACAAAAACAGTAAAATCCGCAACAACAGCTAAATTGACATAACAAAAAACAAAGGACCGACTCTTTATCCCCTATCATCCTCCGGAGGAGCAGCAGCATCAGGAATCAAGGCCAAACAATGAAGAAACCGATCTCTATAGGCGAAAACTTGGACTAAAAAGGCTGACACAGCCCTCAAACGGGGCATATCACTGTCTGAAAGGAAAATACAAAGCAGCTCCAAGTGGGTCCAACCAGGAAACGTTCGATATATGCGGCCGAGATCCAGTATATTGATGATGCTATAGTGTGTGCCCATTTAGAAGATATTACGGCAATCATTGACGTCTTTACTAAGGCATATAAGAAAATAGGACCAACACTGAACATCCAGAAGACTGCAGTCCTTTACTAACAAGCTCTTAATGAGCAGTCTCCAGCCCCAGCAATTTATATCTTCAGTGAGACTTTAGAGAACGTTGAGTATTTCCCGTATGTCAGTAGCCATCTGTCACAGAAGGCTGACATCGACAAAGAAATCCAACACAACCTCAAATGTACAAGCCTGAGGAAACAGATGTTTGAAGACCATTCTATCAGACTTGAGCCCAAGCTTATGGTTTATGTGGTAGTCATGATACCCACCTTATTGTCTGGAGCTGAGATATGGACAACATATAGGAGGGATTTTAGACTGCTGGAGAAGTACCATTAAAGCTGCCTGTGGAAGATCCTTCGAATTCTGTGGGAAGACAGGCTCACCAATGTTAGTGTCCTCTTACAAGCGAATAGAATGAGCACTGAAATAATGGTCATATGTCATCAAATTAGTTGGGCTAGTAGCCATGTTGTTTGGATGTCTGATTCCAGACTTCTGAAGCAGGTTTTATTCTCCCAGTTTAGTCAAGGTGTGTGTTCAAGCAAGGGAGGGCAGAGAAAGCATTTCAAGGATGTCGTTAAGGCTAATTCGAAGGGAAAAAATGTAACATTAATGCCGATTTATTGGAGACTATGGACTGCCCCAAATGGAGGAAGAGTCTACTACAAGAGTCTGAACACTTTGAACAACAACAGGAGACAGAAAAATGGGAGTGGCAAAAGCAGCAGGTCATGGACCAATCTCGGAATCCAGAATCATCATCCTCACTCGGAATCACATGCTCAAACTATAGTACAGTGTTTCCCAAACTGGGGTCCACAGACCCCTTGGGGTCCAATAAGTTTTTCTTGGGGGACTGTGGCATGACCCAGCTGCTGCAAGTTACACATTCAGGGATGACATAACATCGGTGGGTTTTCCACCAATAGGGGGATAGTGACCCACCCAAAACAGAGCGTCAGCATGAGAAAAGGGGATTTAAGGCTCCCGGAGGGTCTGTCTTTGAATTTTGCTTCATGGAATATTGCAGGTCAGGTGCTAAGATAGAGGATAAAGAGTGGCTGGAATTTATAACCCAGTTTGATCTCCTTTGCCTCCAAGAAACCTGGCTGCTTCCAACAGATGAAATCATTAACAAATTCGATAGAATTGGGGAATTTCAAGTATTCTTACATGAGGGGCAAAAGGTGGGGAGGAAGGGACAAGTCTCTGGCGCGTTGGCATTTTTAATTTCATATTCTCAGACCTGGTCTTTTCAAAGGTTTGTGTCAGATAGACCAGAGCTTCAAATAGGTCTACGGAGATTCCATAAGGGAGGCCAGTATATTTTTGCTAATGTCTATGCCCCCCCCTTTTCCTCTCCCTATTATAAGGAGGATGTCTGTTTGTACTTGGAAGATCAAATTACTAGGCTAGAGGAAAAGTTCCCAAGAGCATGGGTAATCATGGTGGGAGATTGGAATGCAAGGATGGGTGATCTTCTTAGCGAGGCTAGGGGAGTCATCGAAATGCATTTGGATGCTGATTCACAAATCCTCCAATTCCCTAATCGCAAGCTAAGTGTCTTGGTCATTAATGACTCAGGAAAGTGATTGCGGACTCTAGTTCAAAAGTTACATCTTGCCCCTCTTAATGGTAGTTTCCCCGGAGATACGGAAGGGGATTACTCCTTTGATGGGGTACAGGGGCAGAGTACCATTGACTTTGTTTTCATTAATCCAGGGATTTAGAGGAGTATCTGTAGCTTTGCGCTGACTATTAGAGCCGAAAGTGAGCATTGGGTGCTGATGACCCAAATGAGAGTGGGCGATGCCCCGATGAGTATGCCCTTTACAGCAGGCCCTGTTGGGGATGAAGTGGTGGTTAAGAAATGGGAAACCAAAGAGTTAATTAAGGAAATGCAGTCTCTTTGCCATAGTGGCAGACTCTGTGAACTCAGAGAATGCTTATTCTGAGAGACATATTTGGGAACAATCTTAGCTGGATTTGAAGACATCATGAATTTTCTTAAAAAGAGTATTCTTATGACCACCCGAAGGTCCTGTCTGCAGCCTAGTAGGGGGTGGTTCAACAAAGATTGTAGGAGATTTAAATCTCTTGTACAGAGAGCAAAGAAGGAGTGGGCAAGGACCGGAACAGAGCTTGCACCTACCCACTTTCAGAAGCTTAAACAGGACTACAAGCAGCTTCTGCGAATTAGTAAGGCCCAGTTCTACTCTAAGAAGTGGGCCGTGCTGATGGTGACTGCTCGAAGAGGGGATAGCAGAGCTTTTTGGAAGGTGCTTAACTCTTTAACACGAGCCCCTAGGGGAATAGAACCAGTTTTGGTTGCCAACTGCATGTGGGAACAGTTTTTTGGGGAGCTTTATGGAAAAGGGGATGCGAACTCACACCGTAATGATAGTTCGGTCGAGGAGGGTCAGGCACTGGGCACAGAAGTAATGGACATGGATGTACATGTCTTGGAAGATGAACTATTGAGGTGGCTTAAGGTGCTTAAAAATGACAAGACCCCTGGCCCTGATGGGTTAACAGCGGAAGTATTGAAGGCAGCCCCACAGTGGTGGGCTTCAATCCTCTGTAAAATTTTCAAAAGTATCTTGCAGAGTGGAATGATCTCACGGGCATGGGGTCAAAGCTGGATTGTCCCTATTTTTACAAAAGGGAATCAAAGTGACCCAAGCTGCTATCAGCCAATAAGTTTGCTTCCGGTGGTGGGGAAACTCTTTTCATCAATGGGTGATTTCAGACGTTAAGTGAACACGGTGAACCACGGTGAATACCCACCTGTGGTCACCGTGTCCCGTACGTCTGTTCGCGGTGCGCCAGATGTTGGCCATTGTCAATTCCCACATGGGGTTCGTTTGAACCATGCTTCCCGGGCTAGCCGGGGGAAGGTCCCGGGAAGCGTGGTCAAACGGACCCTGGACCGTGGCCAAGGAAAAGTAACATCTGGCCGTGGCACGATCGGCCGGACGCGGCGGCCGCATTGGCCCCGCCGCCCGCCCGTCTCCTCGGAGGGCGGGCGGCGGGGTGCGTGGAGGGGGTGGGGCTATGCGGCCGCACGTTGCGCTGCGTGGCCCCGGCCCCTCCCACTTTCCCCGCCGGGATCCCCCCGGCACGTCTGTTGTGCCGTTACGGGGTGACCCCGGCGGGGAACGAAGCCGTTGGTGCCGGTACAGGGCCAACGGCCCGCGTATCGTCTGAAAATACCCTATAATAGCTGAGCATTTGCATGAGTGGGTCGAAACTAGGCGCCTAATCCCTAAAGAGCAGTTTGGTTTCACAGCCAAAAGGTCAACGACAGATTGCACCTTCATTGTCACTCATTTGGTCTCTAAATATACTAAGATCAAAGCAGGGAGGCTCTTTTTGGCCTTTGTAGATTACACAAAGGCCTTTAATTCAATCCACCCAGATAGGCTTTGGGTAAAGCTGCGGCTGCTTGGGATTGACCCAAAACTGCTGGCAATACTGGAAGCTATTCATGATAACAATTTTGCCAGAGTTAAAGGTCATCCCTAACTTGTAGTGCTCCGATTCATATTCAGAAGGGGGTTCAACAGGGTTGTACCCTGGCCCCCTTCTCTCCAACTTATATGTTGCTGATTTGGTATCAGCACTCAGGAGCATCAGCTTTCACCCGCCAAAAGTCCAGGATTATCCGCTACAAGTAATTAAATATGCAGATGACCTGGTCTTAATCTCCCAAATGGAAAAGGGCTTAAAAGCTGCCCTTACAAAATTAGTAGAATACTCTTTGCTTAATAGACTACAAATTAATGCTGCCAAGTAAAAAAATATTGTAGTGGGAAGTAAATTTCGCTTGCGAAAGTAGAGAATTGCAGACCTGTAGATGGAAGGGGTGAAGGCCTTCTCTTATTTGGGGGTCTACTTTACAGTAAGGGCTACATGGTTACACCATATTAGCAACAAAGTTCGGGTGGCGAGGGCCACTGCGAAGGCTCTTTTGAAGGCGTATAATATTTTTTTTGGTACCCCCATTGTATCTATGATGAAGGTTTTCCAAGCCAAAAGTTCTACCAATGTTGATGTTTGGGGTCGAAATAATGACGGCCCCAGACGTGGTGATGTTGGAACGAGTTCAAAATCTTTTCCTGAGGAGGATTCTGGGGGTAGGACCTAGTATACCTGGTGCTGTGATTCGGGCTGGAACTGTTATGCTTTCAATTGAGCACCATGTTAGGCTGCTGTTTTGTAGGTATTGGATCAGGTTGCTGGTATCACCCCCAGACTCCCTGCAAATGCTTTGTTTGATGGAACAGCTTATGCATGAGGAAGCCAGGGTATATCCTTGGCTAAGATATTTGGCTACTAAGCAGACAGGCCCTTTCCTTGCAGTTTTTTCAGGGACGTTCCATCACAGAGATAAGACAAATTATCACAAAGAGATCTAAAGACACAGCTACGCAGGAGGATATTTCTCATTTGGGGGAATGGAGGGTTGCACCTAATGTAGAGAGAGATAAAATCATGTTTGGTAGGGAACCCTATTTAGATATTTTAGGAAAGAGGTGTATGAGACGACTCTATACATTGCTTCGTTTCAAGTTGCTTGATACTAGTGTGGTGGAAGGCAGATATGCAAGGATCCCGTATGATGATCGCAAATGTTTATGCTCCCTGGATGAGGTGGACTCAGGTGAGCATGTGGTGTTGAGGTGCCCTTACTACTCACAGTTGATGGAGACTTGAATAACACTGCTATTAGCAGAAAAGGGGCCATATTTTGTAGAACCCTTTACTTTCTTGAAAAACTTAAAGCAACTTCATCATCTGCAGGCAATGACTGCTTTTTTGTCGCTGGCTCAGAAAAGGAGGTCAGCAATACAGGACCATTTCAAAACACTGAAAGCTAAAAGAAAGGAAAGAGCTAGCTTGGGTATAGCTGAATCGGGGACCTAAGCCATGTCTAACTAAATCTGCAAGTCAATTCCAAGTAGGGGAGCATTTGCTGGCTTGAGCGGGCTATGTGGTTGAGTTGAAGGAATGTTAACCCCTGATATTGGATTTTATGTATTCTGATTTTAATAATTTATTATCTATTTATTATTTTACCTTGATTGGAATTGTAGATCTTATATAGTAAGGATGTTTCCCCACATTTTGTTTATGTCTATGTTAATGTTTATGGCTTTGTTGTCCTTGTTTGGTCATGTTTGTTTGTTATATGTGTGCCATGGCGAGAGCCAGTGCTAATAAAATTGAATTGAATTGAATTGAATTGTGTAAATGTATGCAAATTAATTGGGGATACTTGGCTTTTTGCTAAAGTTGAAAAGGGGTACGCAGTCACAAAACGTTTGTGAACCACTACTGTAGAAGAATATGTCACTCCCAGGTTGACTTTGTCAGTCATCTTCAGACCCATAAATAAGACAATATATGGAAGACAATTATCCTCAACTGCGAGGGATTGCCGATGATGATGATGATGATGATGATGATGATGATGATGATGATTGATGACTTTAGCTTTCAGATGTATGGATATTTCCATGTGTAAGCAATACAATAATTTCAACCAAAAGCTTTCCATAAAGCATAGTTAAATTGCTGTTATCCAGCTGTTACTAGTGTCCCATCTAAGTTATAGGGGTGTTTAATTCTAATTCTTTTAATTAGTTATGAAAACGAATGGAGCCTCATTCATTTTCTTAACTAAGGTAATGAAAATGGATGAATAAACAAACAATATTTGTTTGAATTCATTCTTTTTCTTTTTCATTTTTTATTTGAATGTGGCCATTTTGAGCACATGCAGTGATTTTTTTCATTATTCTATTTAATAAAATAAAACAACCCCCCCAAAAAGCAAAACAGTAGTCATTTACAAAACACCCTGAAAATGAAGGTTTTTTTGTAAATGAAAATGAAAATGAATGATGTGCCTTCTGCACACCACTACTAAATTATAAAGGAATCTATTATTATTTTTTTACATTAATGTCACTTTACACCTTTCTAGCAGTGTAAAAGACTTTAAAGTGTTAGAGTATATGAGCACTTCAAGGTTCCTTTGTGATACAAGAGCAGTATAAAGAGGCTTTAATGTAAATGGAAAGGATCTTTAGATTTCTTTTCAACACAGAAGGGTCTAAGCTTGGTTTAAAAAAAAAGAAAAAAAAAAGAGATAAGAAAAACAGTAGTTTGCCAGGGTTTAGGATTAGGACCCAGTAAGTCACAGGAACATACTTGATCAGACCCATGGTCCATTTAGCCCAGTAATAGGGATGGGAGTTTTGGTTTTGGATTAATTTGTAACAGCCCACATGGGTCGTTACGGGTTAATCCAAAGCAACCTGTAATTTATAGGGATGTGCGAACAGAACATAGTTCGGATGTTCGGTCGTTTGGTTCGAAACCCAAGTTCAAGTTCGGTTGTTCAGTTTGGCAGAGTTCGGTTGACCAGAACATCCGAAATTAGCGCTATCGATACCGATACTGAAATCATTTTCCCCCCTTCGGTATCGGTATCATTTGGTCCTGAAGCCACCCCTGGTCTCCACCCCTGGTGCCAGGAAGTCTGCTCCTCAGCTACCTCCCCCTTCCAGACACATTCTCCCCACCCAAAGTCACGTATTTCCCACCCCCGAACTCATCCAAACTCATCTGAACTTTTCCGAACTATTCAGCGATTAGAATGTTCGGTTCGGACGTTCAGTACGGTTGTCCAAACAGGCCGAGTTCGTCCAGAACTCCAAACATTCGAACCGCGTTCGCACATCCCTAGTAATCGTTCGCACATCCCTAGTAATTTAGGCCTTCCAAGATATGGGACTGAATGTCCATAATTCCCCCACCCCATCCCTCGAGACCCTAGAGTATACTTACTGGTCTCAGAGAGCTTGACTGAAGCATCGCTGCTGATGTGGCGGCTCCAAAAGACTCCCTTGCCACCGCGTTCTCCCTGTTCCAGATAGTTCATGTGCAAAATGGCCACCACCCTTAAACAAAATAGCAGTGACGTCATTTTGGCTGCAGCCATTTAGTTTAATTGTGGTGGCCATTTTGTGCATGCGTGATACAGAACAGGGAGAACGCTGTGGTGAGGAAGACTCCAAGCAGTGGTGCTTCAATCAAGCCCTCCGAGGCCAGTAAGTAATAAGTACCATAACAGGGCCCCAGTGGATGTTGTTAGGACTCGAGGAAAATCCAGATCCCTAACTCTAGACTGTGGTGTCCTTTTCCAAAATGGTGCCAACACTCCCGGCACCATATGTGCAGAATGGCCCAGTGATTATTTTGCACATTCAATTTTTTTAAAAATTAATTTATTTTAAAGGAATTAAATATGGAACTGTAAAATGAAACTGTATTTATATCCAAAAATTTACTTAAAACCAAACCAAAAAACCAAAAAACCACTGAATTCCCTCCCACATCCCACCTCTACCCACTATGCTATCTATAACTGGCTAACACCACATGTTTCATCGGACCTGAAAGTTTCCCCCATTAAGGAAATGTGGAATAATTTGCCTTAGAAATTCATTCCAACATCTAGTAAAGCATATCCCAAAATTTTGCCCATGCTATTTTGAGACCCATATATAATTCTGTGGTCCCAGGAAGCAAAAAAAACAAACAAACAAAAAACCACAAGAAAGAAACATACAAAGTGTTTCAATCAGGTCATGGTCCCATCCACAGATGTCATGACCATACTTGGGGGTCCCAACCGAGACATTCAGTACCTCTGTCCTAGTAGTTTGATACTGAAATCCTTTCTTCCCTCATCAGGATCCCAAACTCCTTTCATGAATCTTGCATAGGTTCTGTACAATTTCATGGTGCCTAGGACCTTTGAAAACCAGGCCAGTTTTACAAAGGGGACTAAATGCACCTGTGCAATAACAAATTCTATTCTGATTTGGCCTTAAATGTCTAAACTTCAGTGAAAAGGAACAGGAAATGAGAGTTAAAATGGAGAAAAGTGATAGGAGAGAAAGACCTTTCAAAGAATAAAATATTAGCAGGATGTGATGTGAGGGAAGTACAATAGTGTGCCACAAAGGTTTGAAGATTTTCCTGCTCTCTGTCATCAGGTATTCTGAGTGCTCCTTGCTATCTACAGTTTGGATGTGATGATTCTTTCTTTTTATTATTAAAAAAGGCATTTCTGTAATTCTTATCATCACACTTATGTTATTATTTAGACTACTCACAAGGGAGCTCCTGCAATATCTTCTTTGAAAGGAGGCTATATTAAAGAGGGATTTAACTTTGCAAATCTGCTATCTGTAAACAGGATGGGGAAAAGATAGCTAATACAATAAAATATAAATAAGCACCGAAGGAATGGCATAGATATTAACTACCACTCAGATGGTTTAAAAAGTCTATTCCTTGAAATGAAATTAAGCAATTTAGGCAATATCTGGGATTTTTGATACACTGCAACAAACTTTCAACATCAATTCAGTGCAGTTCACCAATATGAAGTTACTCACTCATCCTGATACTAGGGGTAATTTCAGAGGTTACGCGCTCCTGGGTCACCACAGTGTATTCCCAACCATGTCAAGCCGGCGAACCCCCTCCCGTGGTCCAGGAAAGTCCCAAATAGATGTGACAGGAGCGGGACCACAGAAAGGAAATGGACGGCCGGACCATGGCCCAGGGCAGCGCAACAGACATTACGCCAATTCTGGACTGTGGTCAGAGCACCCAGAAGACACCGGGGCGGGGCAGGAGGCAGACATGACCAACTGAGGGCAAATGAAGCCAAAAGTGCCAAAAGGCAATGCCCACAGAAGGGAAATGGGAAGGGAGGGGGAGGAGGGAGAAAAGTGGCTGAGGCGACACACACAACAGGCACAGGGAAGCCAAAGACATTGCAGAACACAAAGCACACACACACACGCCCGGGTGCAAACAAACCTGAATGGGACAGGAAGGATGGGGGTAGCACACCGGGAAGGTCAACACATACAGCACCATGGACATGGGGAGGGGGGAGCCCCTGGCCAAGGAAGGGGAGGGGACTGGGCCGGGAACAGTCCTGGACATGGTGAAAGGCACCCAGAACCCCACTGACAGTACAAGGAACACGGGCCACCCAACAGCAACACAGCAAGTCTAAGGGGTCACCACGGGGATGGATCAGGGTCACAGGGGGAGGGTAACCAATCCGGGGAAGGCACCGGAGTGGTCCAAGGCAGATCCAGATGGCAGGGCAGCCCCCTCGCTGATGCAGAAGCACGGCTGGGGATGCAGGTGAGCTGGATCCTGTGGGCAGCACATGCACACACAAACCCAGAAGAAGCTGTGAGGTGCTGTCCAGTGACCCCAAGTCCTGCACAGTCATGGAGGCACCCAGGAGGTGCGGGGGGGGGGGCAGGGCACAGACACAGATGTGTGGGTGGCTGTGAAAGGGAGGAATACACCATGGGGTGAGCCAGTAGAGGTCACAGGCAGCAGGAACCAGCCAAAGGAGGGACCAGCCATGGAGAGGCACACCACAAGTAGCGAAGGACAGGGGGTGCCCATGGAGGGGGCACAGCGATACAGGCGAATGGAACAGAAGCAAGCGAACCAGCTAGTAGAGCAATGAGGCCAGAATAGCATGGAACATGCAGCCAGTGCCCCGAGCCAGCAGGGAGGTGCAGGGATCACATGGTGGGGCTGTCATCCATAACACCGAAGACACAGGGGGCTCACATCTAGCTGCAGGGGGTCATGACGGGGGCTAGGACCGATTGTCTCACCAGATGCACGTAGTAGGACCACTGAAGCATGCCCCGGTGGTAGCCTAGCCCCGCCATGTGGTGGGAAACAAGGTAGTGGACCTCAGATGGATCCAGCCCAGCGAGCCCCACCTGAACATCAGCACGGGACCACACAGCAGCCAACGCTGCCAGCTCTGGTCCAGTGGGCTCCAACAAGGTATAGTCAGCAGGAGGGGTCCATGGCAGGTGCCCAAGCATCAACAGGTGGTAATATGTCACCCCACATGACTGCTGGTAGTCACGCACCCCGTCGATGCAGCCAAAGAAGGAAACAGCCAGAGCAGGACCCCCCTCCTTCAGACAGCTTGTGAACCCAGTCAGGCCACAGAACTAGAGTTCTGGCCTCATAGCCAAAGTAGTGATGTTGATGATGGCCTCAGTTTTCCCTAAAATGGGTACAACCCCCCTCTGCTGTATGACCAAGGGCCAACAAACTTGGACCCGGAGGGCTTGAAAGGACAACTCCCAGACATGGCCAAGGGCTGACAAATGTGGGGTAAAAGGCTTGAGAGCATAGCCCCCCCATTATGAGCAAGAGGGGGGCTTGTAAGACAGAGTAAGGATTGGGCCCAGCCACCATGGAACCCAGCAGAAAGTAGGTCACTCATGTGAAATACCAGCCTGAACCTGGGGTAAGAAATGATAAAGGAAAATTCCTAACGTATGGGGCCATTAAGAGGCATTCTTCCTATTCGGTAGAGCAGCGATGACTGGAACTTGGAGCAGCAACCCCCCCTCAGGAATAAAGAAATCCAGGGGCTTCCTTTGTGTCCCAGGAAGCCGATCGTTAACCCTCTCCTTCCCTCCTTAACTGCTCTCCAGCCACTGTTGTTTACTCTTTCCCGCTGTGTCAAAGATATCTTATGCATCTTGGATGGCCCTTTTTCTGATTGAAGTGGAAGTTGGATTTCTCCCCTCGTTAGCTCATTGTGTACCCCAAACGACCCATCATAGCCTCCCCAAATCCTTTGTTCAGTACCCTATAACTGCCCTGGGTTTTCCCATCAACCTCTCAGAAACCTTGGACCCCAGACACATGCAGGTCTCCCTGCATGTGTCTGGGCTAATGGATCCCCCAGACTTCGGCCTCCCCCCCTTTTGGACCCCAACATTGTTGGATCCTGGGCTGCTGATCCTGATCAAACGGCTTGGAGAGGTAAACTATAGGTCCAGTCTCTTGCTTTTTCTTCCCCTTTGCAGAGCCTAACCGCCTGCCCTACTCTTCAGAGTACTTTCACTTTCCCAGCCACAGTCTGCGTTTTCTTTGTACCCCTGTACTCTGGGAATCCCCAGCTTAAGGCTATTAAGTCATTCCCCCTGAAGTTAAGGAACGGTAGATATTGGGTGGCTCTGTTCCCAGTAGCTACAAGGGGGAGGGGTTTCCTATACTTTCTTTGTAGCCTTTGTTTGTCTTTGTAGACTCTGTTTGTACCCCTGTACTCAAGGGAACCCCAGCTTAAGGCCCTTGAGTCATTCCCCCCTGAAGTTAAGGAACGGTAGATATTGGGTGGCTCTGTTCCCAGTAGCTACAAGGGGGAGGGGTTTCCTATACTTTCTTTGTAGCCTTTGTTTGTCTTTGCAGCCTCTGTTTGTACCCCTGTACTCCGGGGAACCCCAGATTAAGGCCCTTAAGTCATCCCCCCCTGAAGTTAAGGAACGGTAGATATTGGGTGGCTCTGTTCCCAGTAGCTACAAGGGGGAGGGGTTTCCTATACTTTCTTTGTAGCCTTTGGTGTTTTCAAGCTTACTTTCCCTTCCCTCGCATTTGTTTGCAATTTTTTCCTTCATGTTCCATCAGCCAGACCTGGGCTGTGTTTTAGTATTAGCCTGTATGTGTTTCTGTACCTTATTTGGGTCCTTTTTCTTTTATTGTATAACCCAATAAACCTCGTTTAGTTTTATTTGAGCATTTGTGTCTTTTCCTTTCTATTTGGGGAGGATACATAAACTGCCTGTAGTGCGTACTGTCCTCAGCTTGATCCCTTTGAACACGGGGACCCCCCCCAATTTTGACTAAATTTGGCTAATTCCCCTAAATTTAAAGATCGAGCAGATATTGGGGAACTAACCCCCCAATAATCTCATGTGGCAGGGGGTCTCGTGTTAACAGCAAAGGCTGGAGCTCAGACTCGCATTGGCACCAGAGTGGGTATCTGGGCATCACTAGAGCAGTTGCACACAGGTCAGCTAGGGCCATGGTCTCCCAGAAGGTCCAACTATGGGGGCGGCAGGCAATCTGGGGTGCGGGATCTCCGGGGAAGTACATCCAGCCATGGTCCAGCAGGCAGAGGGTCTTCCCAGCAAGGAAAGAGGGCTCCCAGATTTCCATGTGGGCTGGGGATGGAAGCAGGGGAGCTCCAAGATCATGCAATAAGCCTGCAGGCTGAAACATGGAATGGCTAGCGAGCGATGTGTGGGGAGTGGACCCAACACAGCTGCAGGAACTGAGCACACAAACAGAACAGCTAGCACTGATAATAGGGAGGTGATGACAACAGGCAACCAGCTTCGGGCTGCACTGATGGGTGCATGTGGGCCTGGGGCACAAGCCCCCATGCCGGGAGTGCAGGTGCTCCCAGAGGGGGCACCCTGAGCAGCCACACACCAGTCGCCGGCCAGCTGGTGGCAAATGGGCAGCTGAGGGTGGCCATTAGGGTTGCTCAGGGGCCCACCCCACAGGTGCAAGGGAGGGGTATGGAGCTGGGGCAGACCTGGGACATTGGACGGAGAGCTGTGCACCAGAGCACACCATGGACACTGTCCTCCATGGACGCAGGACAGAGGGGCGCATGTTGGCTGCACCTGTGCCTATGTCTGGAGTGGTACCTGGTGCACACAGACCTCCTGCAGCTCTCCACTGTCTTGCTCCACCTGGGTGACTGCATCCTGGTGCCTGGCCAGGAGCACTGTGGTCACCCTGCACGCCCACCACGGGTGCTGGTACTCCCTGGCCAGGCTCAGGGCCCAGCACGCATACGGGGCATACCAAAGGGTCCTGTGCCTCACCTGAGGGTGGGCAGCTGCTCTTCAGGATGCAGCTGGGTGACACCACTGATGCCGGGCTGCCATGGGACATGCTGCCATGCTCACTCACCATGCCCACTCAAAAGCGACTGTGGGTCACCAACCGGGCACAGGAATGGTGGGCCAGGGCCCTGGCATGGTGGGACAATGCAGCATGGAGGGCACACTTCCGCATGGATAGGAGGACCCTCTTGTGGCTGACAGAGCTGTTGGTACCCTGGCTGGAGCGGTTGTGCACCCCCATACGCACCCCCATACTCATGGTCCAGCATGTGGCCATAGCTGTCGGGGAACTGGCAACACCAGATTCCTGCCAGTCCATGGCACAGCACTTTGGTGAGGGACTGAGCACCATCACGGGTATCCTCTGGGACTTCTGAGAGGCCGTGGAGGGCATGCTACTCAACTGAGAGATCCTGCTGTTAGATCAGGAGGCCATGGTGGCTGACTTCAAGGCTGGCAGTTTTCCCAACTGTCTGGGCACTGTGGATGGTATCCACATTGAGATCCTCCAGCCCCCCAGTGGGGATGCTGGTGAATATACCAACAGGCATGGGTACCATTTCTTGCAGCTCCAGGCAGTTGGACCACCAGGGCTGATTCACAGACTTCTTCACTGGCCACTCCAGCTGCAGCCACAATGCCAGGATCATCGACATCTTCTCACCCCTCTATGCTCAGATCTACTGGGGGGACATGAGGATGTCCAGGATCAAGGGGGTGCTGATGCCCCCCTGCATCCTGGGGTACCCGGCCTATCCCCTCCTTCACTGGCTCATGAAGGCATGCCCGGCCCCCAGGAACCCTGTGGAGGTGCTGTTCAATGCCCGGCTATGCGCCTCGAGGACCATGGTCAAGGGGACCTTCGGTGCCCTCAAGCAGCGCTGGAGGTGCCTTGCTGATCGGATGGACTTGGCTGTGGAGACCTCAGCCCTCATGATCAGACTCCTCCACAACATCTGTGAGACCGATGGGGTCACTTTGGTGTTCCCCATGCCCACCGGCCACCAGGACCAGTGCCGCTTTATGTGAATACTGAAAACCAGTGAGAATACCACTATGCCAAGTGGATCCATGCTGCCCTGGAAAGGTGTATATCCAGTGATTCCGGGGTCTGAGTGTACTGGGCTGTCCCCAGTACACACCTCTGGGGATGCCACTGGACACCTCCCATCCCTGGGACACCACCCTATCCACATGGGCAGTTCACAACACCAACCTTCCTAGCACCTCTACTTCCCCATGGCCTTGTGGGGGCCTCCCCTCTGCAGACCCCACCTGTCACCATGTCTCACCAGCGGCTATCCCTTGGCACCTCCTGATACTGTTGAGCACTCAATAAAGCAATTGGTTGTTTACACCCGTGTGTTTATTGACCGTTCTGTGCCCCCTGTCCCTCCCCCCCACTGCTACTCCCTGGACCACCCTACCTCCCCCTCCCCATTCCCCCCTCCCATGCTGATTCCTGGGCCATCCCCTCAGCCACCTTGTTGGCACCATGGAGCTCTGGGAGCTCTCCTCACCCCCGCTGTCAGTCTCCCCGACTGTGTCCTGGGAGGCCTCCGGGTCTGGACTGGTCTGTGCGGCAGAAATGGGGGGCGGCGGTGGTGCCAGGCTGATGCCTCTGGAGGCCAGGTGGGACCGGGAGGTAGATGTGTGGGTCCTGTGCCCATGCTGGTGTCTGGGGCAGTGGTGGGGGTCGTGGGGCCACTGCAGGGGGCACCTGAGGTGCTGGAGCCGGCCTGGTGCCGGGCAGAGCAACTGCCATGATGTAGGCACTCATGGTCCCTGAATGAAGCAGCAGTGAGGTGCCTGTGTCCAGGGACCGATCCATCTTGCATGTGTGCTCCGCTCCCAGCCAATCGATAGCTTCATGTAGCAGCCCCAGTGCCTCCATACACCTCGTGTGCTCCCGGAACTCCCACCTCAGTTCCAGGCACATTTCCACCACCAGATGCCTGTCCTTGGCCTCCCCATGCTGCAGGACCTTCTCTGTGGCCATGTCCATGCGGTCTATGGCAGCGATCATCTGCTCCCCCTGCTCCATGTTGGTCCGTACGACCTCAGTCAGCTCCTTCCTCTGGTGGCATACCCGTGCCCTGTGATCCTGTATCCATTGTGCTGGGGGGCACAGGTTCAGCTGGTGGGGGGGTTCTGGTTGCTATGTTGGGGAGCCTATTGGAGACCATTCGTTGGGCTCAGTTGTGTGCCATCTATTTCGGAGTGGTGTTGGGGGTGGTTGTTGGTCCCTCCGGCTCGTGGTGGGCACAGTCCTCTACCTTGGTTCCCCCCTGTTCCCCACCCGTCCCTCCCACCCCCACTATGGTACCTCACCTTTGTCCTCTGGCTGCTGCTGTGGCTGTTCCCCACGGTCCCCATTGCCTGGTGGTCCTGTGTGCCAGAGTTTTACCCTGTTGGGGAATGGATGTGGGAGGTTGTGTTACTTTTGCATGGGCCCAGTTCCCATCCCACCATCCCCCCACTCACTGGTGGGTGCTGGTGCCCCTGGTCAGCGGTGCCTGTCCCCCCTGTTCTGTGCCGGGGAATGCCCACATGCCCCCCGACCCCCTTCACATGTTCCCTGATTCCCTGGGGCCACAGTGACAGGCCTATGGTCTGTTTGCTGTCCCAACCACTTGACTACCCTCTATGTCTGTCTCTGAACCTTCCGAGACCGGCTCCTCCGTGTGGCTCTGCTCCCCCTGCGTCCACTGGCTCAGGGTAACTAGGGATGGGTGAATGCGGTTCAGAAGTTCAGAGATTGGACTGAACTCGATCTGTTCAGTCGACCAAACTGAACTTCCAAACCGAACTCGAATTTCAAACCGAACCGAATTTCTGAACTCAGTTCTGTTCGCCCATCCCTAGTGGCAACACACACCAAAAAACCTGGTTTTGAATGGCTGAAATTGGTTTGGAGGTTTGGAATTCGACCTAACTTGGTCTGTTCGGTCGACTGAACCGAACTTCTGAACCAAACTCAAATTTCAAACCGAACCAAACCAAATTTCCAGGCTCGAATTTCAAACCAAACCGAACCGAACCGAATTTCCGAAATCCGTTTTGTTTGCCCATCCCTAAGGGTCACCAGTGTTACAGCCTTGGATATATCCGAGTAAGACAGCGGGCATGAGCTCCTGGTGCTGGTTCACAAGGGGGGCCTGCTGCTCCCTGAGGTCCTGGGACATTCCTCTGGGGGGACTGGGTCCCTGGAATTGGTGCCTGCAGGAGGGGCTACAAGGGGTGGGGTATGTCTGCTCATTCCCTGCCCTGGACCACGGCACTCCCCACGAGCCATGGGGCAACTATTGAGCCCTTTGGGTGAAGGATGCGGTTCAGGGCCTCGTAGTAATGGATGGTTCGAGCTCCTTGTCCGGACCACTGGTTGTTGTCCTTTCTGGCCTTGTATCCCCTCTTGAGCTCTTTGGCCTTGCAGCGGCATTGGGCCACTGTCCTGTGGTACCCCACCACCTCCATGTCCCGCACAATCTCCGTGAACACATGCTCATTCCTCTTGTTTATGGTGAGCTCCACCTGGTGCTCCAGGGACCCCCAGATCCGGATAAAGTCCTGGGTCTCCTTGTTCTCCCATTGCCTACTTTGCTGGTACTGGCATCTCCCACATGTGTCCCCCCCTCTGGTATCCAGCGGGGGTTCTGGCTCCCGGGCCCGTTTCTGGGTCTGTTGGTCATAAAGGGGGGTTAGGTGCCTCTGTCCTTCTGACCTGCGGCCCGCCTCCCTACCCCCTCATGCTGGGCACCCCCCTTCATGTCCCTCTGCCACTGTGCGGGGTCCCCTTCACTTTCTTTACCCATTTCTGAGGTGCCTCCATCCCCTGGCCGATTGTCCCCTCTGGGTCGGCCTTCCCCGGCTGCTGCTGCTCCTCCACCACCACCTCCTCCTCCTCCCCCCTTCCTCACTCACCCTCCTCTCTCCTCGCCCTTCCCCCTTGTTCCATCCCACCACATTCCCCTGCTGCTGTGTGCCCTTTAAATCTCCCTCTCGAGTCTGTGTGTTGCTCGTTGCCTGGCAGCGATGCTGCATGCTTTCACCATGGCTGGGGATCATTTTGTTTGATCCCGCCTTGTGATTGCCGTTCAGTCATTACGTTTGGTGGTTTCCCAGTGGAAATCGCTTTGACCACAATTCTGGGGATGGTCCCGTCCTGACCTCTAAAACCGTGGGGTAATTTTCAGATGTTACGCCACCACGGTCAATCACGGTGAATGGGGGATTCCCACAAGATGTCCCACAAGATGTCCACCCCTGGCTGGAATCTCTTTGACCACGCTTCTAGCCCTCCGGCCACTTGGCGCTCCAGAAGCATGGTAAAAGTGGTTCCTGCTGGGGGTGAACAGCTGGCGGTAATCTCTTTTCGGCTCAACAGATATGCCACCACGGTCAATCATGGGGGGATTCACCATGATTGACCATGGTAACATCACATCTGTTAGCGCCCCACGGCCTGGAATTGGTGGACATTACTGCTGCCAATTTTGGGCCATGGTCCAGACCCCAGGAGGCAGGCGGGCACAGCAGCCTTATTGGCCGCTGCACCTGTCCATCTCCCGGAGGGTGGGTGGCCTGGGAAGCAAAGGACGGCATGGCTGTGCAGCCACACGTTGCTCCGTGTGGCGCCGCTCCCTCCCTCAATTCCCCTCCGGATTCCTCCAGCATGTCTGTTGACTGGCCGGCGCGATGGCGGAGGGGAGTGATTTTACGATTCCGTGCCATGGCATGGAGCTGCCGCAGCATGTCTGAAATTACCCGTGGTTGACTTTAGTCCCTATGGGTGATTGACTGTGGTGAACATCAGGATGACACTGATCAGACGTTCAGGGCTCTTTGGCCATGCTGTGGGATTGTCTGTGATTCACTGTTGTTGACTGTGATCTCGTAACATCTGAAATTACCCTATGTCATCCTCAAGTATCCAGACCTTGATTAGGACTGGAAAGAAAAATGAAATGTCTCATTATCTCTTGCTAATGACATTTCTGGAGGCATTTGTTTTATATTCATATTAAGGGGCTGGTCTTACAAAATGTCAAGTATTCCAGCTTTGATACTACAAAGCACATAATTTTCATGAGAGACAAAGCTGGTATGAGAAACTTCATAAACAATATAGAGAGTTAACGGTTTTCCCGTAACATATTTTAACATTAAAAAAAAAAATTACACACCTTTAAACAACAATGCCCAGTCATAGATAGTGTATCAACAGGGAAGTGGCTATATTCACTGAATCAATTGTTTGCTATAAAGGTTTTTCCCAATTCTAACTTGTAAAACCACTTGCCCTTTTTACATGGATGGGTGTGGGTGGGGGGATGGGGGTTTTGTTGCAGTGGGTGGAGGTGTGTGTGTGTCCATTTACATGGACACACACACACCTCCACCCACGGAATCTCCTCTGGTTTCCTGGAGGGCTCCATGGGTGGAGGTGGATGGAGATGGGTGGAGGTGGATTATGCGCGGGACCATGTACGCACCCACATCCATCCCACTCAGTGTTCACGCTGGCGAACACTGAGCAGACACCCATCCCCCCACTCACCGTTGACCATTTACATGGATGCCCCCCCCACGGCACACCCTCCCAAACACCAAGCAGGGGTGGGGGGCCTGTGTAAAAATGGCCAAAGTAAGCAGTAACGGAGGGCAATCATATCACAAGATCGTGTCTAATACTTTTTTTTTGGTGATGGACCACATCTGGCCAAAGGAAAAGTGCAGCATAGTAGGTGAAGAAGGTTGCCTCGGGAACAAACTCAGTAGAGTAAAATGAAGTCTCACATTGAGAAACTTAGTAAATGACTAGCCCTGTCAGTTTCAGGGCTGATCAGTTCATGCCAAGCAGCAGAAGAAAGCAGACTGGTGAATGCTTTCCAGGAAGTTCTTGGTGGCACAGTGAGCGGATTAGTGAGTGGTGGAAGTGGAGGAGGCTGCTCTGGCTATTTTAAAGATCTCTGATGGGAACTGCAGGCTACTTTTAGAGGTGGCAAGTGAGTAGCCAGGTCCTTGTGAGCTTCTCAGGCAGTCTCCCACCTTCTCCTCTGCCACGTCTCCAAGGGGGCAACTTTGGGGGAGTCAGGTTTGTGAATCACCCTTCCCCACACAAGTGGTATTATTTATTTATTTATTTATTTATTTATTAAATCATTTGCTAACCCGCCCCTCCTGCTCCAAGCAGACAGGGGCGGTTTACAACATTAAAACACAATGAGAAAGACAAAGAAAGGAAAGGGTCCATGGGTATTACAGGTACCATATGACTTCTTCATATACGATGTGGGGGGGGGGGAATGTGAACAGAACCTGTGCATCTGCTGAGGAGTTCCTGTGATTGTGGGAGATTGCTGTAACCTGTGAATTTCATGCACGTCTAAAATCACTTTCATTCAAAGTAAAAACCATTATTTAAGCGAATGGAAGATTTGCAAATTGGTTCCTATTGAAAACAATGGGGAACAAATTTAGTAACTAAAACAAATTTAGTTTTAAACAGTAAACAGATGCAGCTTTTAAAATTATTTAAAAAAAATTAAAACTATGCTGGTTCCTGCTGCGCACCCCTACCGGCCACAGACCAAGCGGGAACCCATCTGTGCCTTGCAATTTAATTGAGCCAATTGCAGCAGAAAGTTAGAATTTGCTGGTCACTCACAGATTCTGCTCAGTAGTGGTCATGAAGACCTGGAGTGTGATAATGAGTATAATGAAGTTCTCGAGATCTACATCTACATTACATGCATCCATGAAGTCTGCAGACCACATTCCAAATGTTTTCAAAATTTTATGAAGCTTGACGGCTGCCTAGCTAGGACTGGCTGCATGCCACACATGAACAAGCACTGTCTACTATTGGCCATGTATTATTACAGGACTGGCTGAGTTTCCAGCTATCGGATACTATGGTTGAAAACTATTTGTAAAGTTGTGTGTGTTTGTGTGTTGCGCTGGCACTGCTAATGCATGTAGAAGGCATGTCAGTGCACATTCCAAGTCATGAAGAAAAATGTTACAGCTGTTAGCACATGGAAGCATAGAATATTTAATTAGGTTTGGGGTGAAGAAATGAATGTTAAGAGTTGGCCAAGTGGGGTGGGGATCTGAAAAGCCAAGGCAGTGAAGAACACTGCACACAGAACGTATGTAGGAGCTAAGCTGCCTATAGGGGTCATAACACCATAGAACGTTAGTGTGGGTCATTTACCATGGAAAGTCAAATGGTTTTTGATTTTGTCTGTGGATACTGTTGCCGCTTGAGGTACAGGGCCCAGAGACATTGGGGGTGATGGATATCGTCAACTTTGATGACATTTTGGTGAGGTATGATATACAGAGACCTGTCAGGCCCATCCTATGAGGCTGAGTATGCGCTCATAGTGTGGCACATGCACACAATGAGGTTGTATGTACACATGACAGAGAGAAGACACCATGAAACTCTAATGCAGTTCAAAGTTCAGCAGCATGGAAGAATGAGAGCCCCAGATGAGCTGCAAGAGTGGGATGAGATTGAGACCATGACTTTTCTGGACGTTTGTGCACTGCCAGAAGTAAGGAAGCTGCTAATGGAGGATGCACCTTCCCTGATATTTTTCCTCATCACTGCACTGATGACTAGGGGTTGGACATCGGGTCAAATACCGGCTACCAGATTTATCGGTTACCGGATTTTTAAAAACTGGATTGCCGGATCTGTTCCATTGGTACCGGATTTGTTCCATTGATTTCAATGGGGAACTGTCCCCATTGAAATCAATAGAAAAAAACACAAAAAACCTCCCCCTCCCAGACTGTGTGGGTGGAAGGGGGGGCACCCCCCACCCACCTGCCCAGCCTGACTTTAAAAATAAATAAATTCCCCGAAGTCCCTGCTAGTGTGGGCTCCGGGCTGCCGCTGGCGACCCAGAGCCCGCACCAGCAGGTACTAGGGTGATCCCTGGGGTGGTGGGTGGTTTAACACCCCCCCACCCCATGGATCACCCTACCTCCCCACCCAGGGATCGCCTACCTTGCGCTCCGGGCGGAGGTGGTCCTACTCCGGTGGCTTCAGCTCTGGCTGTGGCTGCCGGCTTCAGCACTACTAGGCCTTCCGGTGAACTTCCGTGTTTCCCCGGAAGGCCTAGTAGCGCTGAAGCTGGCAGCCACAGTCAGTGCTGAAGCCGCTGGAGTCAGACCACCGCCGCTGCCACCGCCCGGAGCACAAGGTAGGCGATCCCTGGGTGGGGAGGTAGGACTAGGTAGGGTGATCTGATCCCTGGGGTGGGGTGTGTGTTAAACCACCCCACCCCAGGGATCGTACCTGCTGTTGCAGGCTCTGGGTCACCGGCGGTGGCCCAGAGCCCGCACTAGCAGGGACTTCGGGGAAATTTTTTTTTTAAATCCAGGATGAGCAGGGTGAGGGGTGTCCCCCCTTCCACCCATGCAGCCTGGACTGGGAAGGGAAAGTAAAGGGGGGGTTGGTGGGTTTTTTTACATTGCGGCCATTCATTTGAATGGCCGCAATGTAAAAAATCCCGTACAGGGGAATCTGGTTAACGGGCCAGATTACTGGGTTTAATCCAATACTGCCGGTACACCAAATACTGGCAGTATCTGATACCAGATAATCCAGTAGTCCCACCCCTACTGATGACAATGAAAGGATAACTGCGGGGCCATCGTGAGTGTCTCAACTGGATGGTGGAGCTGAATCTCTGGGGGAAACAAGGAACTCAAGGTACAGGAACTGTGAACCCATTGATGGAGAGCTTCTTGTTCTATACTAGATTTCTTGTTCTATAAAAGGTTCAGAAGTGCAGGGATCCTAGTAAGAGATGGTCTGTTTTCTGTCCCCACAATAATGCAGAAAATGCTGAAGTGAGACAGAGTGTTTTATGAGAACCAGGAGGGATTTCTAGCCCCACAGCAGGCAAGACTCCAAGAAAACCATATACTACTGCCTGCCAATGGCCTGCAAACTCTGCTGTGAGACGTGGATGGGATAAAACAGGTTGAGAACATGGAAAGAATGATTGCTTGGACTGATTGCTTTTGCTTTTTATTTTTACTTTTGTTTCAATTTTCAGTATACGTGCTCAATAAAGTATGCTAGTTTACTTAATAAATTCAGTATTCTATGCATAGGAAAAGGTTGCTTCCATCCACCAAGTGCTGGCAGATGTAAACCCATGTATGCATCTTCAGAGATGGGTGGGAATAGCAGTCTTTGGACCACCTTCCAGAGTCATAATAGACCAGAAGAAAGAAACAGCTGGTGCGGCTTCTTCACATGGATCACCATGACTGTGAGTCATGACAGGGGGCACGATACTCGGAAGGAGGGTGTGTTGGGCAGAGTGCAGTGGGGAAGAATGACTGCCTATCTTAGGTTTGTCAGGCTAAACCTTTGAGTGGGGGCTTCCCGCATGTACAAGAAAAACATGTACAGCCCATTTAAAAGGCTGTACATGTTAAACATGTGAGTGGAGGCTAATTGGGGGGCTGCACGGATCAAACATGGAATCTTGAGGGCTATCCTCTTGTTTTTCACACTTAGATGGATAGCTAACTTTACTTTCCTACTAGTTCCATTTATTTCAGCTGAACATGGAATACGGTTAAACACATGTCTGAGAGCGCTTTTAGATGAGCAGCTCTACTCACCGGCTTGAAGGAAGTGCTTCCTGAAAAGTCACACGGGGTGCATTTAGATGCACCAGAGGTAGATGGAGGCTATAGAAATTGTGGCTTGCCTGTCTTTTTGAAGCCGTATTTGAAAAGCCCCAATATCAAGGCTTTCAAAATACAGGTTCAAAGAGACCGTGCAAACTATGATTCATATGGCAGCCAGATACTTCTGGTGCATCTAAATACACCCCACACAGCTTTTCATGAAATGCTTCCTCAAGTTTGCTTATCTAAACGAAGACTAAGTCTTTGCAGGACTGAGTTCATATTCATAATTTTATTTATTTATTTATTTATTTATTTATTTATTTATTTATAATAAAATCTGTATGCCACCCCCGCCTGCTAAAAGCATCTCGGGGTGGCTAACAATGTGTTAAAAACAGATAAAAGCAAATATAAAATATAATTAAAAGCGAATAAAAAACAATTCAATCCCCTACCCACCCACCCCATCTCCCTTGGGAAAAGCATGGCAGAACAGCCATGTCTTACATTGTCTGTGGAAAGAGGGGAGGTTGGTGGTCAAGTGGACCTCCAATGGGAGGGAGTTCCACAGTTATGGCGCAGCCACAGAGAACTCCCTCCTCAAGGTCGACACCCTAAAAACTTGAGGTAACTCAAGAAGGGTGCCCCCGGCCATCTGCAGGGGCTGATCCAGGACCTGGAGAGTGAGGTAGTCCTGCAGGTAGCTGGGGCCCAGGCCTTTTAGAGCTTTGAAGGTCAACACCAACACCTTGAATTGGGACCGGAAGTCTATTGGCAGCCAGTGCAGAGAACGAATCACTGGTGTAATGTGCTTGTGTTGGACTGTCCCCATTAGGAGATGAGCTGCCGTGTTCTACACCAGCTGCAATCTCTAAACCAGCACCAAGGGTAGCCCCACATAGAGTGTGTTACAGTAGGCAAGTCTCAAGGTAATAAAAGCATGGACAATCGTAGCTAGGTCGGAGTCCGAGACATACGGCCTAAACCGATGTACCAGATGTAACTGGCAGAATGACCCCTTCGCCACAGCCGCCACCTGAACATCCAGGCAAAGCTGCGGATCCAGGAGCGCCCTCAAACTCTGAAACTGAGATACCAGGGAAGGATGGACCCCATCAATGATGGGGGCCACAACACCCTTGGCTTTCCCCACAACCAGCACCTCCATCTTGTCAGGATTTAACTTCAGGTGGTTCGTCCTCATGCAGTCCCCCACAGCCACCAAACACCAGGTTAGCATTGAGATTGCTGGGCTTGAGTCTGATGAAAATTAAAGATATAGCTGGGTGTCATCAGCATATTGATGAAACGTTAGGCCAAACTCCCTGACAACCTCCCCCAAAGGCTGCATATACACCTTGAACAATTTCTTACATCATTGGGGTAAGGAACAAAGAAGTAGTAAAGCCTCAATTTTCCCAGTTCAAGAAATAGGTAAATAGAACTTCAAAAGCACTTTGAGCTGTATGGACTATGGATAAAATGGTTTTCTTCTTCTAGACTCAACGTCAAAACACATTTAGTCCCAACTCACCTAGGAATTGCTTTCTTTGAAAAATAGACATTAAAAAGAAACATATTTTTTAAAAAAAGAATGAAACATAGTAGAAATGCAGTACTATGACAGTGATGATTACATAGTTAATGTTAAATCTCAAATAGCATGACTAGTACTTATTGTTTTCATCAGATACACAAACGCACACACACACACACACACACACACACACACAAATATGTAGTTGCTCATGCCCACAATTGCTAATTGAGTAGTAGCCACTTTTTGAGTCAAACTGTAGCAGGGGGCAGTCCAAGGGGGCTGCTACTCCTTTAAGAAGGGGGCTGAGTGGGTCAGCTGGAGGGCTGAACATGCCCATGGGTGTGGCAGAGCCAACCCTATAGCTGGGGATCAGTCTGGGGGGGAACACAGGCTGAGAAACCCCTAGGACAAAGTGGGCAACATAGTGGGCCTTTAGGGCCAAGAGGAGTGAAAGTCTGGCCATGCCCTAGGGATGGGCGAACAGATCACGGTTCCGGTTCGTCCATTCTGTTTGACTGCATTCTGTTCGTCCGTTTGGTTTGTTCGCCGGGTTTGGGTTCGGCCGTTCAATTGGGCCATTCGGTTCGGGTTCAGCCATTCGGGAAATGTTTTTATATGGGTTTTTGTTGTTGTTTTTTATATGTTTTTTTGGTTTTTTATTTTGTTTTATATGGTATTTGGTTTTTTATTTGATTTTTTGGTTTTTATATTTTTTTTAATTTAAATTTCTATTTAATATTATATCTATCGATCTACACTAAATCTAACTGCTATTAACTATTCTAAATTCTATGAAGTAAATGGATTATCTAATAAGTACACAGGCCTACTCCTACAAACACTAAAACTTATTCACTAACACTATTTCTATCACTAAGCTAACTCCTACGACTGACTGACTATCTATCTATCTATCTATCTATCTATCTATCTATCTATCTATCTATCTATATGATGGGGGGAATCACAAACAACAAAAGGAGGGGTACAAAACTGAAATGAAACCTAAATCAATCTAATAATCATACTCTAAATGAGAAAACAGGGGATGGGAAGGGAATATGGGATGGAATATATGGGAGAGGGAAAGGATTCAATGGAGGGGGGAAGGAGGAAGGAAGATTGAACACAGGGAGGGGTAAAAACAAAAAATAACCACTAAGCTAAATTTATGCTAAGCTAAATAAATGAATGAGAATATCAATCAAATTCTTTATTGTTTGCCATCAGGCCATAACAAAAACCATAAAAAAAACCCAGCACATCACGGATATGCTCATCCAAACATATATATTCTAAAATAATAAATATTATCCAATTAACACCTTACAACAAAAGCAAATCCCTCCCCGCCCACACCACAGCATACCCTTACCCTCAAATCTTCAAGGCATCCCTTGTTCTAATAAAGATTTGGCAGAATTTAGCCACTGCACTTGTTCTCTCTGAGTCCTTAGGATCCAAAAGTCTCGCCAGCAAAGCCGCTGGCTGCCGATAGGCTCCCCCTTCTGCAGCGATATGGACATCCAGAACCGCGGCTCTGGCCGCTGCAAGTGCCAGGCATGGGAACAGAATATGGCTAGGAGAATCCATTTCTCGACTATCACAGAGGGAGCAGTGTCTCTGTTCTTTAGGGATAGCACCCCATCTCCCATCCTGCATTTCTGAGGGGTATACATTACATCTTAAACTAGTAAAAACTCTACGTTGGCTGTAATCAAACCACTGGAAAAAATAACTCCACTCCTCCTCCGCCCTACATGGGGGACTATACGCTGGAGCCAGCTTCTGTACAGCCAACAGCGCCCTCTCCCTCTGTAATTCCTGATCAGTAATCCTCTTTCGTAACACACACTCCACCTGCTTAGAGCCCAATGGCCCCAATGCCTCTCTAGAAAACCCTAGGGAGTTTATCAGTCTCTCCACCGACCCAGACCAAAGGTCAGCGAGCCCCTCTCTCACCGCCAAACCAAGCAGGGAGACATCTTGTGGGGGGGCCAGAATAGTCTTGACCCAATACTTCACCATCGCTACCATGGCCCGAGACCACATGGATGCACTCCCTGTTTCTAACCTCAGTAATATTTCTGAGGTCCCCCGAGGGACACCCAGGATCACCCGCAGAAACTGGTTCTGTGCCACCTCCAGCTCCTCTAAAAGTGCCGGACCCCACAAGGGGATTGCATATAAGCATTGTGCCACTGTTTTTACCCGGAATAACCGGAGCGCTGGCAAAACCAATTTCCCCCCTTGCGCAAAAAAACCCTTTTGTATTGCCCCAGCTGAGCTCCTGCATTGTGCAAGTACAGCTCTCAGGTGGGGCTTCTAGCTCGCTGAGGCTGAGAAAATAACACCTAGGTATCTATACTCATCCACCTGTTCTATGATGTTCCCTGCGATTTCCCAACGGTGGGTTTTCCCAGACTTCCTCCATCCCACCACCATCGTTTTGGTCTTCCCATAGTTAATTTGGAGTCCCTCCTGCTGACAGAAGTCCCCAAACCCTTGCATGGCCCTCCTTAATCCCACCAGGGACTGAGAAATTAGCACTGTGTCATCAGCATACAGGAGGGCTGGAACCCTCCTGTCTGCAATCGATGGCATGTGACTATTCAACTTCCTAAGATAGGATATGGCCTCTTTCAGATAGAAATTAAACAGCAAGGGAGCCAATAGGCATCCCTGCCTGACCCCCCTCTCCACCTGTATTTCCTCTGACATGTTAAATGATGGGTCAGTACGGATCCTGACATAGTTCTTCTCATGCAATTTTAATATCAGGTACAATAGTCTACGATCTATAGTGGTCGCACTAAGTTTCCACCACAGCCTCTCCCTATCAATCGAGTCAAATGTCCTTGAAAGGTCTATAAAACAAAGGAAACATTCCCCTGTCTACTTTACAGATTTACTAATGAACAACGAAAGCGTAAGTGCCTGGTCCAGCGTAGATCTGCCCCGTTGGAACCCTACTTGCTCTAATTCCAAGATCTTGTTCTCTTCCATCCAATCCCCTAGTTTCTTTGCAAGAAATCGTGCGTACAGCTTCCCTACAATACTTAAAAGGCATATAGGCCTATAATTCTCAGGCTGGTAGGGGTCCCTCTTCTTGTAAATAGGAACAATAACTCCTTTAAGCCATGCCCGAGGCTTGGATCCCGAGTTGTTAACTTCTGTAAATAGTGGAGCCAACAATTTTGCCCACCATTTGGAGTTCATTTTAAGGAGTTCTGGGGGAATAAAGTCCTCCCCCGGGCTTTCCCTAACTTCAGTTTCCCTATATGATCCAGCACCTCCTCTACTGTAACTGGTGGCCACTCAAGGAGCAATTCACCAATAAAACTTGGGGCCATGATCTCCCCCCTCTTGGCGAAAATGTCTGTGTAAAAACCCTCCCAGCACTCGGCAGGGATTGATGCTCCCCTCATCCTGCCAGTTTTAGATCTTACAAATTGCCAAAACTGGGTCAAATCTTTTTTCAGTGCTATGACCAAAAGTTCCTCCCATTTCTTTTTCTGAAATTCCAGCCTCTTCAATGCCACCAAGGTGCGATACACCCTTCGAAGCACCACTAACTCCTGCCTGTTAGCAAGGGATGGGGAACTCCTTACACTCCTAGTGGCCCCTCGCACCCTTCCTCGCAGCTCCCTACATTCAATGTTAAACCACGGGGGGCTCTGGTTCTTCCTGGGGGGTGCCCCCTTCCTGACTATCAGTAATGGGGCCAATAAGGTCAACACTTGATCAACACTATCCCTCAAATCCCCTCCTCCATTGACTATCCTACCCACCAGATCTCTCATTGCTGCCTGCTGGATGAGTTTTTGAAAACTCCACTGGGTCTCACTATTCCACTTTCTCCGGGACAACCCCCCTTCATTACTCATTCCTTTCACGTCTCTCTCCCCATCCATACTCCTGTTATTATGGGGGTCCATCAACTGTAGGGAGAGGGGAAAATGATTTGTTTCCGGCCTAGATATAATTTGAAAATCCCTAACATATGAAAAATAATCCGTTGATAATAAACAATAGTAAATGGTGCTGGACCCTCGGGTTGAGTGGAAAGTAAATGCTCCATCTTGATCACCCTTTGTACATCCATTCAGGATTACCAAATCAAATTCCCTCTGCAGCTCTTTAAATTGCCCTGCCCCAGAGCTGATTACATGGTCACTTGCAGCATGACTCGGTATGGGAGGTTCGCTCTCATCTAGCTGTGGATGCCCACCACCACCAGCTGGTTTGCCTAGACGGATATTAAAGTCTCCCCCCAGCAAGACTACCGCACCCGGCTCTTGATTACTCCATTTGAGAAGTTCTTGCTTCAGCTTAATCCAAAAATCCACAGGAAAGAAGGGCGATGTACTAGGTGGAAGATATATATTCCCTATCAAAATAACTAAACCTGACAAATTTGCAGAGGTGAAATGCACAATTTGAATCTAAAGTACCACAGCTCTTTATTTCCACCTGCAACCCCAGCGATACCAATAACGCTAAGCCCCCACTCGGCCTACCCGGCCCCTCCGCCGAAGTTGCTGGCAGGGCATACACTATAAACCCAGGACAACTAAAATCCCTTATCGCCCAGGTCTCTTGGAGCAATACTAAATTATATCTGGCCAAAAAGGGCAGGAAATCAATATCCTTGCCCCTAGATTTCCAACCCGCAATGTTCCAAGACAGGATTTCCAGCGTTGCGGGTGATCCAATTAGATGTCATTTCTCCTGCAAGGTGGGGCACTTAGGCCTAGCTCCTTGGTTTAATAGGGCACCACCTACCATCTGGCCGATGTTCAGCCTAGGTGTACCCTCATCTAAGGGGCAGCTGCCTTCCCCCTGGTTAACTAATTGTTGGTCCTGTAATGTCTCCCCCTCTCGGACAGCCCTCCCTGGGTCCCTGTCCAAAGAGATAAGTTCTATAATCACAGGGGCATTAATCAAGGTCCTGCATGGGGAAGGAGAGCGATGGTCCCGTCCCCCCGAGCTACATAAGGGGTGGGACCCCAGTCTGGGGCCCTGCCACCCTTCGAGGGAACCATGTGGTGACTGAGGAAGGGGTCCAATGCCCCTCCTAATTGGGCATTTCCATCTAATCTAGATGAGGAGCAGACCACTGGCCTCCGTGCTTTATAATCCCCCAACTGCTTACTCAAGCAATCAAATTTATCTAAAAAATCCACTTGACTTTGCTGAGCTACCACCTGAATCTCCTCCCCCCCCCTTGATTGATCCACCACAGTCCACTGGGGAGCTCGTATTTCTAATTACATTAACCAGATCCCTACTACCTCCTTCTCTACCTTCCTGCCTCCCCTTGTGGGCTCTAGGTAAACCTAAACATCCATCACACACACCTTCAGCTCGGTTGGCCCCCTGTAATGGCAACCGCTGCGTATCCTTCATCCGCAGCTCTTTGCCTTTTATTTCTTCCCCCTTAGGTCTTCTTCGTATATGTCCCGAAGGGGGGAATGGTCCATTCTTCCTAACCAGGGGGGGTGATATCCTTGATCTTCCCTCCAATAACTGCCCCCTCCCCAACTCTGGGCCTCTAATCTGGTGGTCATGTACCGGGTCTACCGCCTGGAAGCCTCCTGTCATGTTCCCTGCCACAATTGATACAAAAATTGCATTGTCCATCAACTGCCTAGTATTTTCCAGTATTAAGGTAACCCACTCCACCGAAGCAAATTGGATCCTGACCAACTGGAAGTTCCCTTGCACCGCAGTAACAATAATGGCCGTGATGTCATGCCTTGTAATGGGTTAATTCAATAATATCCGAAGATGCTCGGAAATGTGTAAGGATGAACTCCATAAGGGCTGCATACCATTTGCCCGAGGGCCAATAGTAAAAATCAGTTCGTCCGGCAGGACCTTAAACACTGATCTAGGCCCTTGCTGCGCCCCCAACTCCTCAGCACTGGCGCCTTTAGAAAACTGACCCAAACTCGGACCTGGTAACCCACCTCCCGCCTTTTGTTTACTAGAATCACCCCGTAATCCACCTACTTCAAACCTTCCTCCCTCCTCCCTTCCTTGGATGCCATGGCAAAGTAATAGATTCATAGTTTCAATTTTCCCATTCAAAACATTCAATTGTGAGAACATAAAATGCAGAGTCTCAGTAGTGAGTGCTACGTGGTTAGTCATAAAGTCCACTAAACACCCCTCTTCTTCATTCGCTGGGCAGGGGTCCTCGAGTGGAAACCATCCCTCTGTAGTATGGTCACTCTTGTGCTGCCCCGGAGTCCGTAGCACTTGCTTGATATCACCCGGTCCCATACCCCCCACAATGGGAGCTGTCATTTGCTTGCTCCTTTGTAGACCTAACATATTGCCAGTTCTTCTCGTCGGACTACACTCCCTTCCACCCCCCAAGAAGCTTTCCATACATCTCTGCTTTAGTAACTTTCTGGGGGGGAGGCCGCACCCATACCCTCAGCCCTACTACGCTTCTGTTTCCTCAGCACTCTCCCACCCTGTTTGTCCAGACAACATGGCCCATATCCTGTGGCATTTCCCTGGGCCAAAGAGGGAGATTGTGGGCCCACCTGTGTGCAACAGCTGCGCTCAACATCATCAGCAATTATCAGAGGCGATGTCCTTCTGCCAGGGAGGCTCGATGTTCTTCCGCAGGCCCCATCAGCCAATTCACCATTCAACTCACCATGAAGCAATCAACTGCCATAATCATCCTCACCTTCATCTCCCCTCATGGTGGTCACGTCAAAAGGGGCCTGGGCCTGGGGCCGGGTTGCGCTGAAGGGTGTGCCAAAGGGCGCACCCTTTTGCATGCAGCCCTTCGGCGCACCACCTAGGCACGCGCCTACAGTGCAGCCGTAGGCTCACTGTTGGCTTTTTTCTCCTGCAGGTCCACTGGCTCCACCTCCTCACAGGTGGCAATGGAAGCAATTGACAGGTAAGTGCTCAGCTGAGCAAAACTGGGAGAATTCTGCCTTCCCTCTACACACACGGCAGCCGTAGGTTCACTGTCGGCTTTTCTCTCCTACAGCTCCCCTGGCTCTGCCTCCTCACAGGTGGCAACGGCAGCAATTGACAGGTAAGTGCTCAGCTCAGCAAAACTGGGAGAACTCTGCCTTCCCCCCTCACACACAGCAGCCATAGGCTCACTGTGGGCTTTTCTCTCCTGCAGCTCCCCTGGCTCTGCCTCCTCACAGGTGGCAACAGCAGCAATTGACAGGTAAGTGCTCAGCTCAGCAAAACTGGGAGAACTCTGCCTTCCCCCCGCACACACCAAATGAATGAGAATATGGGGGTAGATGGGTTGGATGGGTGAAATGGGAGGAGGATGGCAATGGATTGGGGAGCTGGGAAATGCTGGGAGAGGAAGCCTTCTGAAACGCCTGCTGTTCAGGAACAGTGACTAGCTCAGAAGGTGTTGGGAAGGGGGGAGGCAAACAGTTTTGTTTCTTGCTGCACCCACCTCACCGCAAGTCCCATTGGCTCCATACAGCCTAGCCTGTGGCCAATAACAGACTGCGAAGCCAGTGGTTTGAGGCAAAAAGGGATGGTGATTGGTAGGGGTGGGAAGTTCGGATTATCTGGTATCCGATACTGCCAGTATTTTGCTGTACCAGCAGTATCGGATTAATCCGGATATTGGGGGTACCGGTACCAGTACCGGTACCGGTTCCCCGTGTCAGATTGTTTTACATTGCGGACATTGAACTGAATGGCTGCAATGTAAAAAAAGAAAAAAAGAAAAACCAACCACTTTTCCCTCCTCCATCTAGGCTGCACGGGTGAAAGAGGGGACACCCCCCACCCACCCTGCCCAGCCTGGATTTTTTTTTAAAAAAAAAAATTTTCCCCGAAGTTCCTGGCTCCAGGCTGCCACCGGCGACCCGGAGTCCGCACCAGCAGGTAGGTACTAGGGTGATCCCTGGGGTGGGTGTGGTTTAACACACACCCCACCCCAGGGATCACCTACCCCCCCACCCAAGGATCACCTACCTTTGGTGCTCCAGGTGGCGGCGGCGGTGGCAGCACGGCGCTCCGGGTGACTTCAGCACTGGCTGTGTCTGCCAGCTTCAGCTCTTACTAGGCCTTCCGGGGAAACCCAGAAGTTCCCCAGAAGGCCTACTAAGTGCTGAATCTGGCAGCCACAGCCAGCGCTGAAGCTGCCCGGAGCACCATGCTGCCGCTGCCCGGAGCACCAAAGGTAGGTGATCCTTGGGTGGGGGGGTAGGGTGATCCATGGTATGGGGTGTGTGTTAAACCACCCCCCACCCCAGGGATCACCCTAGTACCTACCTGCTGGTGCGGACTCCAGGTCACCAGTGGTAGCCCGGAGCCAGGGACTTCGGGGAAATTTTTTTTTAAAAAATATCCAGGCTGGGCAAGGTGGGTGGGGGGTGTCCCCTCTTCCACCTGCACAGCCTGGGAGGGGGAGGGATTGTTTTTTCCCCCCATTGATTTCAATGGGGACACTGACAGTTCCCTATTGAAATCAATGCAATAGATCCGGCACCGGTAAACCGGTTTTTATCCAGTAAACCAGTTTTTTGCAAACCGGTAACTGGTAAAACTGGTAGCCTGGTTTTTGCCAGATGTCCCATACCTAGTGATTGGGCAGACTGGCTGCTACTCCAAGCCTCTCCACCCCTGGTGCCTGGAAGTCTGCTCATCAGCTGCCCCCCCTCCCTGTCACATTTTGACCTTCCAGTGACACTTTTTTTTGCCACCCCAACACACCTGAATGCGATCCAAACTGACCTAACTGTTTGGTCATTTCGACGTTTGGAACTGAGTTCGGTTTGGTCAGTTCATGTTCGGATTCGGGTTCAGGTTCGGTTGTCCGAACAGGCCGAGTTCAGTCCCAACTCCGAACTTCTGAACCATGTTCGCCCATCCCTACCATGCCCACTCTGCCTATATAAGAGGAAGGCTGAGGCAAGAAGAGATCAGTCTCTGACAGGGAGGCAAAGGAGCAACATCTCCCTGAAAGCCTTGCTGGTCTACGCTGTCCAAAGTGCTGCAGGGTGAAGAACCGGTGGGACCCAGGTACATCAAAGAGGCAGCGCCCATGAGGGAGCCTCTTGGCCTGGGGAAGGCTTGGCCAGAGCCTGGGGCCTGAGGGTCTGGCTGTATGGACTTTGCAGGACTTGTGGTTGGGTTGCTCCTGAAGCCTGGAGAGATGGACCTGGGCCTGTAGGGTGGAGGCGGATGATCTGACAACCCCAGGTACACTAAACTGGTAGTGTCCAATAAAGACTGTGAACTGGAAACCCTTTGGACTATGTGTGGTATGTCCTGAGAGGGTACCCCCTGCCTGGAAGAAGGGCGTTTCAGCGTAGCTCAAGGCTGAAAGTGCATCGCAAGGGGGTGAGCTAATTCCAGAGAGACACCCCAGCGCCCCGTGTGGCCCTGGGGGACACCCCCCCGCTACACAAACACTTTAAGGAATTAAACTTAAAGTGACTAACTCTAGCACTTTGTATGCATTATAATGTTCTCCTATCTGGTAGAGTCAGTGGGAGTGGAGGGTATTCAACCTCTCTCAGGAACCGGTCATCACCTTTGAGAATAAGGGACCTGAAGTAGAGATGTGCAGAAGTCACCTCAACAGTTTTTGTTTACAAAACACCCTTTGTTTTCACGGGACTTCAAAAATGACCCTACTGTTTTCTGGGTCATTTGTTTTTTTAAAAATGAAAAATAATTTAAAAATATTTTTTACAAAAAATTAAATTGCCATTTTTGGGTCCAGTTTTTTAAAATTAAAAACTATTTTTAAAAAACAACACTGTGCATGTGTACCCTTTTCTAAAATGGCACCAATGCTGCTGGCAGAGTTTTGGAAAAGGGCACACATGTGCAAAACTGCCACAGTAGCCATTTTGAGTATGCAAAGTTTTTTTTTTATTATTGTATTTTTTAAAATTATTTTTAAACGACAGCAGATGAAAGTAAATGATAATTGTTTGCTTATTCAAATTATTGGTAACCTAACAACATTAACATCAGATGTAATACTTGCCACTGGTTCAGGTAGAAAACACACAGTAGATTTTTATATCTGTAAATAACTTTCTGGATTTCTGCCATCTGTCCGGCAAAGGCTTGCTGATCATTAACATATGCAAATATTCATGACTGTATTCAAGGCACAGCCAGTGGCAAATAATGCTTGGCATTAGACCTGTAATGAAAAATCTTGGCATGGTGTTTGCCAAGATTTGCGCAACACAGGAAGTTATTGTTTGTCCTGGTGTTTTCCCAGTTTTCCGTTATTTTTCATAATAATGAAAAACTATGGGACAGTCCCAAGCCCAATGTATGCCCAGCATGCACTCCAAGGGTTATGGAAACAAAAATTTGCCAGATAAGCACTGGGAAGTGCTGGAAATTGACATGAAAGTGCTGTAAAACTGCTATAAAACTGATGGAAAATTCTCAGAAAGTGATGAAAAAGTTCCAGAAAGTAGGCCTGAAGTGAGAGCAGGTACTCTTGACCGTTGGGAAATACCAACGAGTGAGGATGAAATTTGCATTTTTTGCCATTTCAGCAATTTCCTGCAGATTCCAGCATAGCTTCCAGAAATTTCTGATAATTTTGGATATTACCAATAATACCGGAAATTACCAAAAATACCAATAATACTGGAAATTACTGGAAAATACTAAAATGGCAGAAAATAGCAGAAAATCACAAAAAATGAAAAAAATGCTGGTAAATTTTGTTCTTGCTCGAATGAAGGCAAAAAAGGTGTTTCCATCGGAATCAGAGCTTGCAGAGATTTTTTGTTTCAGCTCTACTGGAAAGTGATGACAACGACCCCCCCAAAATGGTGAAAGCCTGGAATCACCAGAAACTGATGAAGTACTGACAGATCAGTATTTCCTTTGGGAAGAGGAACACATGGGGTATTTTTAGACATGACGCTACCATGGGTGACCACTCTAACTCCAGCATGGCCCCCCATGGTGGTGTCACATTTATTTCCACCCACCAGATGTTTGCTGCAGACGGGAATAAATTAACCCTGCAGGATTAACTCCAGGATGCGCGCTGGGCTCCCTGCCGGTGAACATCCTGGAGTTAGTCCTGTCATGGTCTGGGGAATCCTACCCTGGACCATGGTAAAGCGTAATGTCACATCTGAGGGCCTGCTCTACCTAACTCTGGCTCATGGTCAGAGGTTCTCTGGGCAGGCACAGCAACCACCTAGGCCACCGCACCCACCCATCAAGTAGGAGGCAGGGCCATGCTGAGCAGTGTGGGGGGTGGTGTTGTGCAGACCTATGTCCACATGTCTCCCATCCTCTCCCCGCCCCCTCCCCTGTCCCGGCCGCTGGCACATTTGTTCGGCAGTCAGGCCTGATCCTGTCCATGGCGAGGGCTCTCACCACGCTTCAATCTATCATGTCTGAAAATACTCTTGTTCTCATCTCAGCCCTACTTGACATGCTCTGGCAGGATGAAACAGAGCTCAGGTGGGGTGAAGTACTTCCTGGGAACTGTACAGTTGGCAAGGATGTCCCAGGGACCCTTCTGTGGCTCTACTGCTCCTACATACTCCTCCACCTCAAACATATTAGCTATTGGGTAGCCACTCATACATAAGTGGCTACTTGATAGTAGGGGTGTGCAAGGGCACCGTTACTATTTTCATTCTTTAAAAAATCACAAAAAAACTAAGCTGCCTAACTGAGTCAGACCAATGGTCCATCTTATCCCAGCATTGGCACAACCTGACATGGCAGCAGGGATTTTTCAAATTCAGGTCTAAATCTGGCTCTTTCAGGGTCTCTGGCAGAGGCCATCCTGGCATTGTACTGAAGACTCCAGTGGAGGCCTCCCACAGGTGTGCTACCAGGAATCCTGAAATAGAGATGCTGGGAATTGAACCTGGGACTTTATACATGCAAAGCACATGCTCTTACCACTTGAGCTATGCCCCCTGCCCCAGGCTGGTGTTTTACCCTCCTTCATTTTCAACCCACCTCCCCCTTTGTTTTTGGTTTTTTTGGGGGTGGGGGAGTCATAAACAACCTTACTGTTTTCATTTTTGTTTTTTGTATGTTTATGTTATTAATTTGAAAAAAAAAGTTAAAAATCGCTATGCATGTTCAAATAGCCACTAGACAATTCTGCACATGCACAGTCCTTTTCCAAAATGGCACCGACACTGCTGGTGCCATTTTGGGAAAGGTTGGCACATGCACAGGATAATCTGGTGGGCATTTTGTGCACACACAAAAAAAGGTTTAAATTATTTTTGTAATACAATTTTTTTTAAAAATAAATCACTGTGCCCGTGTAAAATGGCTCCCCTGGCTATTTTGCGGATGCTTAGGGTTTTTATTTATTAATTTATTTTTTGTTTTTAAAATGAAAATAAATGAAAGCAAATGATAATCGTCTGCTTATTCATCCATATTCATGTTTTAATTACTAAAAAAAATGGGGCTTCATTCATTTTAGTAATTAAAAAAAAATAATGAATTGCACACTGTAACAGAGTGAAGCCTAGTAGAGTTGTTGGCCCTTTGAGAGAGGCTCAAAGCCATGCCTACTCAGCACTATAGAAGCCTGGAGGAAGAGAGAGAGTGAGAGCAGTCTTTGCTTGGGAGGCGAAGGAGCAATGTCTCCCTGCTACAGGATTCTTCTCACTCTACGCTCTCCAAGGTTCTGAAGGCTGGAGAACCAGAGGGACTCAGGCAAATGAGGGAGACTATGCCCAGGAGGGACTCTCCTGCCTGTGGAAGGCTTACTGTGAGCCAGAGGCTTTGAGGTCTGGCTCCTAAGGATTTTGCAGTTTTTTCTGTGTTGCTCCTGTGCCTTTAAGAGACTGTGCTGGGCCTGTAGGGTGGCGGCAGATGAGCCGGCAGGCCAGGGACTGTGAATATCTATTGTGGACTGTGTTATGGATAATAAACTGTTTTGAGCAAATTTCCATTGCAAATTGCTACTTTGGGGCCTGATCTTGACACCACTCACCACATGATCATCGTACGCTATCACACACCCCCTTACCTGACAGCTATTACATTTGCACAAAGACAAAACTTTGGCAGCCACACAATGCCAGCTATGGGATACAGTGTCTCATAGCTGTCATTACCTGTGATGCTACCCTCAGATTCCTATTTTGATTATCTATTATTTTTGCAAGAGTGCCTCCAACCTGCTTTGTTTCCTGAATAAAAGAAATAATAATTTTACAGCTTGTTCACAATTTTCTTTATTTTTGCTTAATGTATGGAATTATCACATTGACCTTGATAACAGTACTTTTCCCCTTCATTTATTTCAAGTTGTATTTATTTAACCTTAATTTAAGAGGAACAAATGCTTCCATAGCTGAGACAAGAAGTCTGACTAAATTGATACTGTGAGTGCAAAGTCCACAGAGTAATCAGCAAGAGTAGATTATGCCTTCTATTATAAAATACAACTGTGAAGTATTTGCATCTAAAAGATGTACTAAATTTAAATAGCACACCATGGTTACAAACCTATATTTTAAAATACTGTTTTAAAATATATTTTTTTCCTGTTGCTAAATTAATTTTTATCTGTGGAATAGAAATATGATTATGGAAACCCATAAATATGGACTTTCCTTTTCTAGGGAGACTGTGAGATGTATCTTAATAATAATTGTAGGTGAACACTAACGCCATTCGGTATCTTAGCATGGCTTGGTTAGATGCAGTTAGTAGTACGTCAAGAAAGTGCTTTTCAATATTACATGAGACTTTTCTGTATGAAGACAAAAAGGGTAAAACATATGGGCAGGAAAGAACACAGCATGGATCTTTTCTGCATTTCAAAGTAAATGTAGCCTACTTCCAATTCCAAGTGATGTATACTGGCCATTTATGGGAATGATTAGCCATAGCAAATATTATTAAGGCTCAAAAATAATTCAGAGAAAGAATCTCATTCTTTGCACATCTTTTATTTTCCTATTACTGCTGAAAATGAATGGTTGGCACCCTCAGAAGCATTTCTCAATTGAGCAACTTCAATGTGTATGCTGTTAAAGATGAATGGATAAGGTGTTTAGAGTTAATGATCTGTATCATATTGCATCCGTTTAGCTAAAGATATACAATCCCACATGCTTTGGTTTATACTGACTCTTATTCAAGAGCCACATCTTCCAAAAGTCATCATGCTATCCTGACAGGTTGGACGATTAAAATAAATAAGACAATAAAGTCTCCTTTTTATTTTTCAGGTAAACTCTATAGAGTATTTGATGTTTTTACTCTTTTACATTTTGCAATGATATTAGAATTATATAGCGTCAAATTACTCTGTCATTTTGTCACCTCAATTTTACAATGATAGCATGCAATGATATTTATGCATGTGTGCACTTTCACATGTGTGCATTAAGACAGACTACAGCATTTAAAATTAATACATAAAGCTTCACCTTTTTTTCTGTTAGTTCAATAGATGTTCTCACCTGGGCAAAGGAAAACAATGGCAATAACAATGAAAAATACCACTGCTAAACAACAAAGGACTAATTCATATTTATTCCCTTAGAAATGGGGAAACTGAGGAACAAGCATGTGAACTGACTTGTCCGGCCACCCAGAAAGCCACAGGCTGAGCTGGAAGAGAAGTCACATTTCCTGGAGTTCCAGTGTACAGCTCTATCCACACGACCACCTTTCATACTGCAAGAGTCAGTAATCTGAAAACAGTATACAAGAGGTTATATGAAGTGACTTAACAGAAGTGATGGCAGAGTGCTGTCCTGACAATCCAACCCAGGGTGGGAACACGCTGTCACCACAGTCTGGACCTGGTCAGTTGGCATAACAAACATGCTGGTGGCCGAGCCATCCATAAGGTTGGCCAACAGATTAATGGGTTAGGGACAAGGTCAGCCCCCTCAGTTTGAGGGAGGGGTACAGCCCCTTTGGGAGGGATATCCTCCTGTGAGAGGGGAGGATGGAGAGGGGGTTGGAGGGGGTCTCTCCCTCGGGGGGCTGGCAAGATGGCCTCCAGGGGGGGTCAGGGTGTGGACTGGGGGAGGGTCCACAGACATTGGGGTATGATGCCGCAGAAGCTGGTCACGAGGGCTGGCTCGTCCCCTCCCTCAACCAAAAGTAGCCAGGGCTAGAAAGCCCAGCAGCCAGCAGCTCCCTGCCAGGACTACTCACTTGCCTGCCTTCCTCTGCTGTATGCTACTGACATCTGCTGACGGTGAGGAGGGGGTCCATGTGCCGCTGCTGCTTCACTCCGCTGGACTTGCAGGGACAAAAAGACTGCTGTGAGTGCCAGGGAGTGGGGTGGAGCGCAGAAGCCGGTCAAGAGGGCCAGCTTGTCCCTTCACCCACCCGGAAGTAGATGGGGCTAGAAAGCCCAGCAGCCAGTGGCTCCCACCGCAGGCTACAATCTGCAGGCCATGAGCTGAAGGACTGCGGCCAAAGGGCGCAGCTTTTTGGGGCACTTGGGGGCCGCAGGGGTGGCAGGGGACGCTTAGGTGGGGTTCTTTTTGTTCAGGGCTAGGGAGGAAGGGTGGAGGTGTAGGAGGAGTGGTTAGAGGGAGGGGTGGGGAGGGTGTCCCAGTACTGACCCTGGTGGCAGCAGGGGGAGTACTGGGAGGGTTAGTGGTGGGAAGTGGGGAGGAGCCCGGCCCCGGTGAGAGAGGGAAGTTGGGCGGGGGGGGATGGTCCCTACCAGCCCCTGGTGTCAGCAAGATGGCCAGGGGGATGGGGGGAGGTTTTGGGTGGGGGAAGGCCACAGGGCAAGCAGCCAGGTTTGGGGGGCCAGGTTTTGGTAGGACGGGGGGAGGGTACAGCTATAGGGGTGGTTCTTGGGAAAGTACAGTATGGTCCATGGGGTCAGATGGCTTGCACCCCTAGAGGACCGAGGTGCCTGAGGGAGGTGCAGGTTACCATCTCCCCACTGGGGGTGAGGGAGGAGCCGGGTCCAAGGTTCACACGTGGGGGGCTGCTGTTGCTAAATGCGAGGTCTGTTGTGAACAAGGCCCCAGTTGTCTGGGATATAATCTCGGATCGGGCCATGGACCTCACATGTATTGCGGAGACCTGGCTGGATGAGCTGTCCGGTCCAACTTTGGCCGATCTCATTCCGGCCAGGTATGCTGTGCAGCATCAGCCCCGCACGTATGACCAGGGTGGTGGTGTAACAATTATTTTTAGACAGGACTGGCCTGTTAGGAGGTATCCAGTTCAGGAGATTGCAGGTATTGAGGCCTTTCATGTGGTGTTCGATTTCGCTGGGGACAAGCTAGGGATGCTGCTGGTATACCGGGGCCCTTCCTGTCTGGTGGCATCCCTTACTGCTCTAGCAGAGCTGGCCTCAGAGGTGGTGCTGGGCTCCTCTAGGACCTTGGTTCTGGGGTACTTCAACATTCATGCCGATGCCAGCCTTGTCGGGGTGGAGTGAGAATTCATGGCTGCCATGGCAACCATAGATTTGTCCCAGGAGGTTATCTGCCCAACCCACGTGGGGGGGGGGGCATACCCTTGACCTGATCTTCGATTTTGGCCTTGAGGTGGGCGTTCTGGTTCTGGGGGAGGTCAGGGCAGTGCCCCTGTCATGGATGGACCATTATCTCCTGCAGGCCAGTCTCTCAGCGCACCCCCTCCAGAAGGGGAAGGGACCAGTTAGCATGGTCCACCCTCGGAGGCTGATGGAACCCCAGCGGTTCCAAGAGGTCCTGAGGGAGTTAACCTTGGACCTGGATGGTCACTCTGTCAATGAGCTGGTTCAGCGTTGGAATAGCTTGCTTGATGAGGCCATTGACAGGGTGGCTCCGAGATGCCCTCTGCCTCAGTCTCATAACCACAGGGCCCCTTCGTTTACTGAGGGGTTGTGGTGTATGAAACAAGTAGGCAGGAGTCTGGAGTGATGCTGGCGTCGAACTTGATCTGACTCCGACTGACCTCTCCATAGGGCGCATTTGCGGTCTTACGTTGAGGCTGTGAGGACAGCAAGGAAGGAGTTTCTTGATGTCCTCATAGCATCTGCGATGTCATGCCCGGCGGAGATGTTTCAAGTGGTGCGGGGGCTGGTCAGTCAGGCCTCCCTCCGGCTGGACGGGGACTTGTTCCAGGCCCACTCTGAGGAGTTTGTCAGCTACTTCGCAGACAAGATCACTAGGATTCAGAGCGATTTTGACGTTTGATTAGGGGCAATAGGGGGAGAGCGTGAGGTGATGGAAACCCCGTCTGGTCCAGCTTTGTGGGGGGAGTTTCAGGAAGTGACACCGGCCAATTCGGCGGATGTCTTGGGGTCTGTGAGGGCCACCAGTTGTGAACCTGATCCATGCCCGTCCTGGTTGGTGAAAGCCTCCAGGGAGACGTTGGGGACAGTGCTGGCGAGGGTGGTGAACGTATCCTTGCAGCAGGGGAGGTTGTCGCCCAGCCTCAAGGAGGCGGTGGTGCGCCCCCTGATGAAGAAACCATCCTTGGACGTGGATGCGCTCTCCAGTTACTGACATATCTCTAACCTTCCCTTTTTCATTTCATTTCATTTCATTTATTAGATTTTTATACCGCCCCATCCTGCACAGCAGCTCGGGGCGGTTTACAACAATAAAAACATTTAAAACATTTAAAATACAACTATAAAACATATCAATAAGCTGGTAGTATATAAAAATAAATAGACAGGTGGGGGATTAAAAATCACCCCCCCCTCCCTCCCAAAGGCCTGGGCAAACAGCCAGGTCTTACAGTTCCGCCGAAATGTCAAAAGGCTTGGGGCCAGGCGAGCTTCCTCCGGAAGGGAGTTCCACAGCCGCGGCCCTACCACCGAGAATGCCCGCTCCATCGTGGCCCCCCGCTTAACACGGGGGACCTCCAGGAGGGCACCCCCGGCAGACCGCAGGAGTCGTTCCGGGGCGCGAAGGGCGAGGCGGTCCCTAAGGTAAGAGGGGCCAAGGCCGTATAGGGCTTTATAGATCATTACTAGGACCTTGAACCTGGCCCGGCACACTATCGGCAGCCAGTGCAGCGCTCGGAGCACCGGTGTAATGTGCTCCCGGCGACCCGTCCCCGTAAGAAGACGGGCCGCCGCATTCTGCACCAGCTGCAGCCTCCGGGCCAGGAACAAGGGAAGCCCCACGTAGAGCGCGTTACAGTAGTCGAGTCGCGAGGTGACGAAGGCATGGATGAGGGAGGCCAGGTCCGGGCCAGAGACATACGGACGCAGCCTACGTACCAGATAAAGCTGGCGGAAGGCAGCCTTCGCGGCTGCCTCCACCTGCTGCTCTAGCCGCAGGCCTGCGTCCAATATGACCCCCAGACTCCGGACCTGCTGAGCTACAGGGGGGCAAACCCCCCCAATCAGGGGGGCCACCACCCCCTTCGCCCTCCCCACCACCTTTTTAGGGAAGGTTATTGAGCGGGCAGTGGCACTCCAGCTCCAGGGGCATCTAGATAGCATCGGTTTCCTGGACCCTTTTCAATCTGGGTTCTGCCCCGGCTATGACACCGAGACGGCATTGGTGGCCTTGGTCGACGACCTCCACCGGGAGTTGGATGCAGGATGTTAAACTTTTCTCATCCTGCTAGATCTCTCAGTCGCTTTTGATACCATGGACCATGAGCTGTTGTTGAGATGACTGTGTGACCTGGGGGGGTCTAGATGGGACTGTTCTTGAATGGTTCCGTTCGTTCCTCTCGGGGAGAAGCCAGCGGGTGGTGCTGGGGGAGGAGACATCTTGCCCCCGTGCTTTATCATGCAACGTTCTGCAGTGTTCCATTCTGTCTCCATTATTGTTTAATGTATATATGCAGCCCTTGGGGTAGGTCGTGAGAGGGTTCGGGGTGCAATGTCACCAATATGCTGATGATACTCAGCTGTACCTCTCCTTTTCAACTGACCCAGATCCTGCTGTCTCGTTGCTATCCCAGTGTTTGGAGGCCGTGGTGGAATGGATGTGGCAGAGCAGACTGAAGCTCAACCCCAATAATATGGAGGTGATGTTGGTAGGGAGAGCGAGGGAGGTAGTGGCCCCCCTGATTGGTAGTGGCCCCCTGGCCTCAGCAGTTCCGGAGTCTGGGGGTGATACTGGATGCGGATCTCCACCTGGAGCGGCCGGTGGAGGCAGTTGAAAGGCGGCCTTCCACCAGTTGCACCTGGTGTGGAGGTTGCGTCCGTTCATCTCGGGCCCGGACCTGGCCACCCTTGTCCATACCTTCATCACCTCGAGGCTGGACTACTGCAATGCGCTCTACGTGGGACTTCCCTTGTGCCTGGTTCAGAGGTGCAGCTAGAGCAGAATGTGGCGGCCCGCCTCCTTACGGGGACGGGTCACTAGAAGCACATTACACATGTGCTCCGGACCCTGCACTGGCTGCCAATAGCGTGCCGAGCTAGGTTCAAAGTTTTGGTGTTGATCTACAAGGCCTTCATGGTCTGGGCCCCTCATAACTCAGGAACCGCCTCACCCTCCGTGCCCCAGAGTGGCTCCTTCTGTCTGCCGGGGGTGCCTTCCTGAAGGTCCCCCATGTTAAGCGGGGGGCGACAATGGAGAGGGCATTCTCAGTGACCGCTCTGTGCCTTTGGAACTCCCTTCCGGAGGAAGCCCGCCTGGCCCCAAGTCTGTTGACATTTTGGCAAAGTTGTAAAACCTGGCTGTTCGCCCAGGACTTTGGGGAAGGGGGAGAGGGGGAGAGGGTTTTATCTCCCCTACCCTATTTATTGTTTTAATGAGTTCCCGGGCCCTGTTTTAATATTTTGTATTGTATTGATATGTTTTAAATGATTTTATATATATTTTATATGTATTTTATTGTTGGAAGCCACCCTGAGCTGTTTTTAGGAGGGGTGGGGTAAAAATTTATTAAATAAAAATGTATTAAATAAATGATGAGCTGGGGGAATTATGGTCCTTCTGGGAGGCATGTTATACCTGTGAGATGGGACAGATGTTTAATGCCTGTCCCACTCAATGGCCCTCAGACAAGTGGTGTGGTGATTGTCAATGAGGGGGCCCCTGGCCTCGGTCTGATGCTGGTGAATGCAAGGGTAGTTACTAATAAGTCATATACGGTTTGGAAGTTGATCCTGGACCAGGAAGCTGACTTTGCATGCATGCATTACTGAGACCTGGATGAACACTGAGTCGAGGCTTTTATTGGCTGACCTTGTTCTGGCTAGAAACTCCATCCAGCATCAGCTGTGGTTGCAGGGGGGGCCGTATAGCCATAATTTATTTTTAAGGAAACATGGTCTGTAAGGAGATTTCCTGTGCAACCTATCATGGGAATTGAGGACCTCCACCTGGTGATGGATTTGGCTGGAGACAGAATGGGGTTGCTTCTGATATACCCTGCACCTACCTGCACAGCAGCTTCCCTGCCCACTCTGACTGAACTGGTGTTGGAGGTGATCTTGCAGTTCCCCAGGATGGTGGTCCTGGGGGATTTGAATACACATATTGATGCCAGTCTTGGAGGGGTGGAGCATGAGTTAATGGCCACCATGGCAACCATGGGCCTGTCTCAGATATGTTGGAGGACATACCCTGGACATGATATTTTGCACTGGCAAAACAGGGGATCCGTTAGTGGGGGAGCTTTCAGCATGCCCTTGTTATGGATGGATCATTATCTTCTTCAGCCCAGTATCCTGGCACATGTTGGTCCCTGGGTGGGTGCAGAGCCAGTTCAGTTGGTTCGCTCCCAGAGACTTATGGAACCAGAAAGGTTCTGTAATGCTCTTTGGGATAGTCCCTCTGATTTCGATGGCCATTCACTCAATGACCTCGTGACCTTTTGGAATTCTGTGTTGATGGAGGCCATTGACTGTATGGCTCACAGGTGTCTGCTACCAAATCACAAACAATTCAGGTCCCCGTGGTACATAGAGGAGCTTCAGTGGATGAAGCGGGAAGGGCAGCAGTTAGAGCAATGGTGGCGTTACTCTCATACTGAAGTTAACCGATTGCGACATAGAGTCTGGTTACATACCTATGCTGTGGCAGTGCAGACAGAAAAGAAGGGTTTCTTTACTGGCCTCATTGCATCCACTAAGTCTTGTCCAGCTGGGCTTTTCCAGGTGGTGAGGGGGCTGGTCAGTCCGGCCTCCCTCCACCTGGATCCAGAGTTATCTTATGCTCATTGTGACTTATTTGTGGACTTTTTTGTGGATAAAATCACTCAAATCCACCACGATTTTGATGCTGCAATTTTAACAGGTGGGTGAAAAGAGGCAGTTGAAGCCCCATCCTGTCCTGTTTTATGGGATCAATTTTAATTTGTGTCACCCTCTGATGTGGAGGATGTTCTTGGGGCTGTTTGAGCCACTTATTGTGAACTAGACCCATGCCTGACCTGGATGGTTAAAGCCAGTTGGAATATGTTAGGGTTGTTTCTGGCTAGGATAGTCAATGCCTCCTTTAGGGAGGGCAGGGTGCCAGACTGCCTCAAGGAGGTGGTGGTGCGGCCCCTGCTCAAAAAACCATCATTGGACATTGATGCCCTACCAGCTATAGGCTGGTCTCTAACCTTCCATTTTTAGGGAAGGTTATTGAATGGGTGGTGGCTCATCAGCTTCAGGAGCATCTGGATCGAATCAGTTTCCTGGATCCCTCACAATCTGGTTTTCATCCGTGTTATGGCATTGATAATGCTCTTGTGGCCTTAGTTGATGACCTGACCTCTCCCAAGAGTTGGACGAGGGTTGTTCAACCCTGTTGATCCTGTTAGATCTCTTGGCTGCATTTGATACTGTTGATCATGAATTGTTTGTGACTCGGTTGCGGGACCAGGCTGGAGTGGGCAGAACTGTTCTTGAATGGTGCCGCTCCTTCCTGGCTGGGAGAACTCAACATGTGGAGCTGGGTGATTGTTCATCTTTTTCCTGGCACTTCAGTGTGGTGTCCCACAACGTTCCATTTTATCCCTTTTCCTGTTCAATGTGTATATGCAGCCGTCGGGGGAGGTCACCATAGGTTTTTTTTTAAAGTTGTCATCAATATGCTGATGACCCCCAGCTGTATCTCTCTTTTCATCAAACCCAGACCTGGCAGTCTCGGTGCTTACCCAATGTTTGTCAGCTGTGGGGGACTGGATGAGAGCGAGTCACTTGAAGTGGAATCCTGACAAGACAGGGGTGATGGTTGTGGGAAAATCCAAGGGAGTAATAGTCCCCTATCATTGATGGGGTCCGTCCTCCCCTGGTATCTCAGGTCTGTAGTCTGGGGGTGCTCCTAGATTCGTAGCTTCACCTGGATGTCCAGGTTTGGTGAATGGCGCATTTTGCCAATTACATCTGGTATGATGTCTTAGGCCGTATGTCTCAGATTCAAACCTTACCACAATCATCCATGCTTTTATTACCTCTAGATTGGACTACTGTAATGTGCTCTACATGGAGCTACCCATGGTGATGGTCCAGAGACTGCAGCTGATAGAGAATGCGGTGGCTCATCTCCTTAGGGGAACAAGTCATTGTGAGCACATTACTCCAGTGTTCCGTTCTCTGCACTGGCTGCCAATAATCTTTCAGGTCCAATTCAAGGTGTTGGTTTTGACCTTTAAAGCGCTGGATGGCCTGGTCTCCACTTATCTGAAGGACTGCCTCTCCCTACGGATTCTGGATCAGCCTCTGCGGTCGGCCGGGGGCGCCCTCCCTGTGGTCCCCTGAGTCTCCCCAGTGTTGACCATGAGGCGGGCATTCTCAGTGGCTGCTCTGAGGCTGTGGAACTCCCTCCCATTGGAAGTCCACCTGGCCTCAGTCCTCCCCTCTTTCTGTAGACAGTGTAAGACCTGGCTGTTCCACCAGGCCTTTGCTGAGGGAGATGGGTGATGGGTGGTTTGGGTTAGGGTGGCCTTTTTTGCTGTCCGGTTATTTTAATGTTGATATTAATGTTTACTGTTTTGATATTTTATTATATTTGTTTTTATAATGTTGTTAGCTGCCTCGAGATGCTTATGTAGGAGGGGGTGGCATAGAAATGTGATAAATAAATAAATAAATAAATATGTAGCAGCCCCACCCCCAACCCTGCGCTCCACCCAAATCCTCTCCCCCCATGACAGGCAGTCATGGCTGCCAATAACAGCCACTATTTTCATAAACAAAACATTCAGGACTGGAAACAATTTCAGGACGATATTTTGATGTTATATAACAGCAGAATGAGATGGCAACATTAGGATGTTTTAGGAGAAAAAGGAAGATAGTAGAAAAAAGTAGATGAGTCTTCACAATTAGAAAAAAGAGACCATCACTAGTCACCTTAGCCCTATCCTTCTGAAAGATTGACCAAACACTAAGGATTTATTTATTTATACATATATATATATATATATATATATATATATATATATATATATATATATATATATATATA
>QEPC01000604.1:240949-260356 GCA_003113815.1 Sphenodon punctatus
TTATTTATGCATGTTGCAGGGCTGTATTGGTGCCCTATGCAGCCCTGCAACATGCATAAATAACCACCAAGGGTGGTTAAAGGGTGGTTAGCGTCATGTCTGTTTTCACCCCAAAATGGGAGGTTACTGCAATTGTTTAACGACTAAGCAAATTATTCTCAAAACAATATAAGCTAGACTGTTTATAAAGTAAGGTGCCTATACAAAGCTAATTAACTAGCACAGTTGCAAGGCCATTTTCTACTATCTGCTGTAAGGAAGAACATAGTGGCATCCCTCTGTCCAATGCTAATCATGCATGAAACTGTTTCCCAGGCCTTGCTGTGTGAAACAGAACTCAAACTAGCCTCATGATTCACTTCTGTTAAGAATGAGTATTACCCAGCATTCATCTGTCTTCCATTTTGTGCTACCTTCCTTTGGCTATGTGTAGCTTAACTCCATAGGGTCCCTTATAAAAATTCCCCCACAACAATAATACAAAAGATACACATAAAAAACAATAAATATAAAAAACATAAAACACCCCCAACCCGACACCATTCCTCCAACCCTTTCCACCCCAACTTCCTCCTACTGCTTGACTAATTCCTTCCCCCCCACAGCTCCCCCTACCCTAGCCCCAACTTCCAAATTCCCTTGTGAATAAAATTGTTTTACACTGCCTCCTAATGGTGCTCAAGCCTGGGCATAAACTAACCTCCTGGGGCATGGCGAATCCCCTCCTCATCATGGAGGCCAAGTTAAAAATTAGTACCTAGCTGACCACAGATGCTGCGATGGGACATGGTAGGCCAGGTGATCTGCCAGATGTGTGTTGGAAAGTTGTTTAAGATTTTAAAGGTAAAAACCAGTACCTTGAATTCTGTCCCAAAGACAATAGGAAACCAGTGCAGATTTCGGAACACAGGTATTATGTAATCCTGGTGATCCGTCCCCGTAAGGATCCAGGCCACCACATTCTGAACCAGCTGCAGCTTCCGAACTGTCTTCAAGAGCAGCCCCACACAGAGTGCATTAAAGTAGTCTAGCCTTGAGGTAATGAAGTCATAAATGATAGTCACCAAATCCGTATCAGAGAGAAAAGGTCACAGCCTTCTCACCAGATGGAGTTTTAATTTTATTTTATTTATTCATTTATATTAAGATTTATATGCCACCCATCCTGCTTCAGGCATCTTGGGGTGGCTAACAACATTTTAAAACATATTAAAAATATAACAATAAAACTACAATTATAAACAACCTAAAATCCCAAAATAAAACAAACCATATCCACCCTAACCCAACGCACCCACCCCATCTCCCTTGGTAAAGGCACAGTGGAACAGCCAGGTCTTACACTGTCTGTGAAAAGAGGGGAGGTCGGTGGTCAAGTGGACCTCCAGTGGGAGGGAGTACCACAGCTGCAGTGCAGTCATAGAGAACTCCCTCCTCATGGTTGGCACCCGGGAAACCTGGGGGCACCCAAGGAGGGTGTCCCTGGCTGACCACAGGGGTCGATCCAGGACCCAGAGGATGAGGCAGTCTTGTGGGTAGGTGTGGCGCAAGCCATTTAGGGCTTTAAAGGACAGCACCAACACCTTGAATTGGGCCTGCCCTGGAAGACTATCAGCAGCCAGTGCAGGAAGCGAAGCACTGGTGTAATGTGCTCACGTCAGCATGTCACAGTCAAGAGATGGGCCACCACACTCTGCACCAGCTTAAGTCTCTGAAAAAGCATCAAGGGTAGCCCCATGTAGAGCACATTACAGTAGTCCAGTCTCGAGATAATAAAAGCATGGATGGTTGTGGCCAGATCCAAGTTCAAGACATATGGCCTAAACTGACATACCAGATGTACCTGGTGAAATGCCCACTCTGCTACCTGGACATCCAGGCAGAGCTTCAGGTCCAGCAGCACCCCCAGACTCCTGACCTGAGAAACCAAGGGAGGACGGACCCCATCAATGATGGGAGCCCCACTTCCTCGGCTTTTTCCACGACCATCACCTCCATTTTGTCAGGATTTAATTTCAGGTGGCTCACCCTCATCCAATCCCCCACAGCTGACAAACACCAGCTAAGCACCAAGACTGCCGGACCTGGGTCAGATGAAAATGAGAGGTATAGCTGGTTGTCATCAGCATATTGATGACACCGTTCACCAAACTCCTTGACAACCTCCCCCAAAGGCTGCATAAACACACTGAACAAGAGAGGGTATAGAATGGAGCCCTACAGAACCCCACATGGGAGGCCCTGTGGAGAAGATGAAAACTGACCCAGCACCACATGCTGGGTTCTCCCAGCCAGGAAAGAGCAGAACCATTCAAGAACAGTCCCTCTAATCCCTGTCTGGTCCCACATTCGAGTCACCAACAAATCATGATCAATGGTATCAAAAGCAGCCGAGAGGTCTAACAGGATCAACAGGGTGGAGCGACCCTGGTCCAACTCACGGGAGAGGTCATCAACCAAGGCCACAAGCATGGTCTCCATGCTATAACCCTGATGAAAGCCAGACTGTGAGAGTTCAAGAAAATTGACCCGGTCCAGATGCCCCAGAAACTGTCGAGCCACCACCCGTTCAATAACCTTCCCTTTTAGGGAAGGTTAGAGACTGACTGGTAACTGGCCAGGACGCCACCAGGACTTGATGAAAATCACTGGCCACCACTGCCACCTGAGATTTCAGATGCAGCAGTGGGCCAAGGAGCACTCCAAATCTGAGAACCTGAGTGACCTGGTGGCCACACCACATCAATAACTGGGGTTCCAATTCCGCCCCCCCCCCAAGTTACAAGGTCAACCAACCATCATCACCTCAGTCTTGTCAGGATTCAACCTCAGTTTACTCACTCTTAACAGTCCCCCACAGCAGCCAGGCAATGGATAAGCTCCAAGACTGTAGCACCTGGGTTGGATGAAAAAGAGAGGTAGATCTGGGTGTCATCATCATAGCATACTGATGACACCTCACCCCAAGCCTTCAAATGATCTCACCCAGTGGCTTCATATGCATGTTTAACAAGTGGAGGGACAAGATGGAACCCTGAGGGACCCCACAGGGAAGATCATGGGGTGATGATGAGCAATTGCTCATCACCACCTTCTGAGACCTCTCTGACAGGAAGAAACAAAACCACTCAAGAGCAGTGCTGCTCACCTGCTCCAGGTCCCGCAGTTGAGTCAACATCACCCCATGATTAACAGTGTCAAAAGCCACTGATAGATCTAAAAGGATCAACAGAGTGTAATTCCATGTCAATCTCCAAGCGTAGATCATAAATCAAGGCCACAAGCGCAGTCTCTATACCATACCCAGGATGAAAGCTAAATGGAAAGGGATCCAGGAATTCAATAGCAACCAGCTTTGCAACCTGGGCAGGTTGTGGTGAAGTGGACGATGGCACCTCCAGCCCCTGACAGCTGCTCCCTCACCCACTCCTTTAAAGTCCTGTACAAGGCTGACACCACCTGCTGTCTTAGGGTGGTGTGCGACAGCACCTTAAACTGGGGGGCCAAGAAGCAAATCAGGCACCTGAACCCCATGTCCCCGACCACTGAGAAGGGCTGCCCATCTAGGGCTCATATCCCCCAACATGCACGTGGCTTTTGCTTGAAAGCTGCACCTCCCTCCATGTCCTGCAGCCGCTGAGAGACTTGGCAGCTGCCCCCACCCCAGCTTCTCCATGGTGGACTGATGCTGCTTCTGCTGCTGCTGCTCCCCCCTACCAACAATATTGCCACTGCTTCTAGAGGCAGAACACTTGCCTGTTGATGGAGGTGGAGAACTGGCCACTGCAATCGGGAACCCACTGACGTCCACTGCCCCTGCCTGTCCGCTTAGCAGCACATTGCTGTGGCATCCTTTGAGGTGCCTCACCATGGCAGTTGTACCAAGGTTAGTGAGCACCTGCCCCTGCTTCACCACCTTCTGGAACAAAGTGCACTGCACCTCCCTGGGATCATCTGCCCGCACCAACATAAATGCACCCAGATGGACAATTTTTTTGCCCCTTCCTGCCTTCTGGCCCACACCGGGTGACGCACCACTGACAGAGCTTCTAGGAGAGGCAGAACATGGTGGTGACACAGTTCTTAGAGGGAGAGACTTGGCTCAGTTCTAGACATCTCCTCTGTGGGACTAGTGTCTGCCTTGCTGTCGCCAATCAGAGTGATGTCCCGCGAAGGAGAGTACTGGGACTCTGAGGCTGCTGTACTGCCCACCATGCTGCTGTCACTCTCCCTGTGCTCCCTATAGCTGCTGCTTCTGCTACTCCTCTTCCTGTTGCCATTGCCCAGGGATCGCTCCCTGCCTCTAGCAGCCAGGGTGGGATTCACTAGTCCTAGGCTGCTGGGGATCACCTCAACAATGGGGGACAATGGTGGCCCATGGTGTACTTCAGAACCTGCCCCTGAAGCACCACCACCTACTCCTTCAGTGCAGCTTCCTGAACTGCAAGCCTTCCAGTGCCCTGCGTGGCAGTGGAGGACACTAGCAGGAGGCACCGTCAAACCACCCACTGGCTAGTCCCACTGCTGGGAGCCTCAGAACCCTGTCACCCAAAATCGGGCATGTTGAGTTCGGAGCATAGTGATGGGCTCTGGCTGCTGCCTGCTGCCACTCTGCTGGCACGGTCCCTACCACTTGTGCGATGTTCCCCATTGTCCGCCTTACAGGCAGCAAACTGGCCTCTCCTGCTTCCCTTCTCCATGACTTCCGACCGAAGAAATGCACTTGTAAATTATATATATACAATATTACACAGGAATTGGGGGGGGGGGGACACAGACAGCTCACAACAAACAACACTGGGAGGGGTACAAAACTGAAATGAAACCTAATCAATCTAATCCTATTCTAAATAAATCCAAAAACAGGAGAAGGGAATCAGGGATGGAATATATAGTTGGCGGAGGGGAGAAGCCAATTGTGGGTAGGGAGAAAGAACACAGGGAGGGTTAAAAAATAACACCTAAATCATTCTAATCAAATCTAAACAAATGAAACTAGGGAGGTAAATGTGTGGGATGGGTGAAATAGGAGGAGGATGGCAATGGATTAGGAATAGGAAGGAAAACAAACTTCGTGGGGACTGGATGGGAAGTGGGGCTCCTGCGGTGAGACTTGTGCAATCCGCCACCGAGATCTTTTGGTGAGGCCCCTCTGTCACGCCCACCTCCTGTGCCTGGAGCGCCCAGAGTCAAGTTGAGACCCAGCTGTCAACACTTTTCCCGAGTACCATCCTGACAGCCTGCACTTGCGCAGACACCTCACCTGGAGCTTGAAAAGCACCGCTGTCATGTTGGGTTACTCTTTTTACAAAAGGAAAGAAGGTTAAGTTTTCCAGCTGAACTAATCATACTGGATTGGGCCTTTTTCTCCTAATTGTATAGAATGAGTTTTACACTTTACTTTGAGGCCAGGCTTGTAAAGCAAGTATTGTAAAATGACAATATATTTATAAATAAATGGAACATGAGACTTTAGAATATATTAAAAATATCAGCGTAGTTTACTTAAATATAAATAGAGAACATCAGTAGTTTACATAGGGTATTTTCAGATGTTACGAGATCACGGTGAACCACGGTGAATACCCACCTGTGGTCACCAGGTCCCGAACGTCTGTTTGGCGGCCGCCAGATGTTCGCCACGGTCAATACCCGCAAGGGGTCAATTTGAACCACACTTCCCGGGCTAACTGGGGGAATGTCCCGGGAAGTGTGGTCAAAAAGATCCCCAGCGGGGACCAAGAAAAAGTAACGTCTGGCCGCGTGCCACGGCCCGGGATCCCCAGCGGGATCCCGGACCATGGCGCTTCCGGCCCGACGCAGTGGCCGCAATGGCCCCGACGCCCACCCGTCTCCTCGGATGGCGGGCGGTGGTGTGCGTGGAGGGGGCGGGGCCATGCGGCTGCATGTTGCACCGCGCGGCCCCGCCCCCTCCCAGATTCCCCGCCGGGATCCCCCCGGCACGTCTGATATGGCGTTACGGGGCGACCCCGGGGGGGAATGAATCCGGTGATTTCGGTACGGGGCCAAAGGGCCCCGTAACATCTGAAATCACCCATAGAATAGCATGGACAGCCAATCAAAATTACATGATCTTAAAACATCTCTATTTTAAGAAAAAAGCTTCTAAAAGCTTAACATATGCTCAATTCATTGGCTCAAAGATATCGAAAGTAATACTTTACATTCTTACCAGTTCTTCCCTTTGTCTGCCAAGATGTTGGTGAGAAAGATATCCCATGGTGTGTGGAATTTCAGTCTAAAGAGCAAAACTCTTGTCTCCCTTCTTAAGCTTGCCTGCTAGGAGGCTCACATTCCTGAGAACTGACGATGGTGACATCAGTTAGCAAGGAAATACAGTGGATTCTAATTGGCTATCTTAATTCTGAACAAGTAAAGAAAGTTTAAATTTTCTTCAAGGTTTGAACAAACCTCATATCTCCATCAAATTTAATTGTCAGATTACAGAGAGACTCGATCATAGCATCAAGGTTGTTTTAACTATTCATTAAATAGATATGTTAGCTAGAAAAAACTAACTCAAATCTTCCTTCTCAGTTTGGAGATGTTTATGGTTGGATCATTCGTCATTTAGACACATAAACTGATAAGGTTCCAGACACCTCAACTGGCAAGAGGCCCTTTGATTTGACCTCTAACTCCTAGTCATTTGACTCTGTTTCCTTGAATACGGCGAAAGTTCATTTGGGAAGTTTAGAAAAAAGCACATTGGAATGTAGCTGAAGAAGCTTCAGCCTGAACCAAGCTAATCACAGAAGTTGATTTTAGAAATCAATATTGCAAAACACAAATCCAATACATTGAAATAGAAAGTTAACATATAGAAACTCAAAATCAATACATTGGGAACACAGATGGCCAAAAATATATATGCTTATAATAGGAAATACATGACACCTACGCTTGGGTGACCGGAGGGGAAGTGGGGCTCCTGGGGTGAGGTTTGCGCAATCCGCCACCGAGGAGATCTTTTGGCGAGGCCCCCATGTCATGCCCACCTCCTGTGCCTGGAGCGCCCAGAGTCCAGCTGAGACCCAGCTGTCAACACTTTCCCCGAGTACCATCCCGACAGCCTGCGCTTGCACAGACACCTCACCTGGAGCTTGAAAAGTGCTGCCACAGCTATGGCGGCATCGTAGGCACGCACCTGTGCCTCGACCTTAGGTGCCGGCCAGGCTAGGGCTACTCCTCCCTTTGCTTCCCTTGGGTCTCAAGGTTTGGCCCATTGAGGTTGTGTAAACTGTATTGACCATGGGTAAGAGAAAAGGGAAGGAGGGGATGCTCACCCAAGCTCAATCTAGAGCTCGGCAATTGTCGCTGAAGGACTACCTGTGGACCCCTGAGGTAGGATGATCACAGAACGGAAGTGACTTTCAGGCCAGTCCTGGGAAATCATTGGGTCCAGAGGACCACCAGGGAGAATGACAGTGACCTGTTGAACATCTACCCACTCTCTGTGACAACTTACCCTTATCAGACTCCATGCAGGACCCCTTAGGGTTCTTTTCTCCTATTACCAACACCCAGGGAGACTGTGTTCTGGACCATTTGGCCAACCAATGCTGTGCAGTAGGAGATCTTGTCTCTAAGCTGTATGTTCAACTGGAGAGTATAAATATGCAGCTCGAGCTTCAGAGATCTCACCTGGGGATTCTCATTGATAATTTTAAATTAATTCAAGCTAATAGTCCTCAGAATAGGGACCCGCCCCAGCCCAGGATTTCGATAGGAACCCAAGTTTTGCTAAATGATATTTGCAAGCAGACACCATCTCCCAGGGCTACATTCAACAGGCCATCTAAAAATAATGGGTCATCTCCTTTACAGCTGGATTCCCAAGGGCTGGTTGTTAAAGTTACTCCTTTGTCCTCAGGGTATCTACCTTTTTGGTTATCTAAGGCTAGTATTAAATGACATTTGTCTTGTATTATGGGTATGCCTATTAGCCTGGATTCTATACTTAATTACTACACGCTGCCATCAGTCCCGCATTCCTACTGGCTGGTGATTCATTTTCTTTCGACATCACTAGTAGATGACCTCAGTCAGCAAGCCCATCTATTTGCTGCCCAAGGGATTTTTCTTTCAAGGCTTTATGTCAATCCTGTTATAACAGCCTTATTTCCATCTGCCCCCAAGGGAGCAATTGCTTCATCATCTAGCAATGCGGACATCTCTATAATTAGTCTAATGGTCAGAGGTAATTCTAGGCAGCCCCTTTTGCAGTTGACTACCCCTTCCCTGGAACTTCAGAAGGTCTCTGACCAGCAGGACATGCACCATTGGATTCATGGCCCCAATAAAACACTGGGGAATGGGGTGGCCTGCCAGCCCTTGGCTGGGGTTATGTCAGTTATCTCCCTCTCGACAGGGCGAAACCCAAATCCAAACCAGAACCTGCATAAAGTTCAGTCAGGAGCTAGTGGACTGGAGCCCAAGCCTTCTATTGCATTATGGCCAAGGGCTCTTGCTAATCCGGACGATGGTGAACACTATTTCCCCATTCAAAGAGGAATTGATGTTGTTTCACCTGCCCCTAATGTGGACTTGATGGCTACTAATGTTGACCATACAACTAATAGGCCTGATTTTATTCTAGAACCAGTCTTCCCAGTCCAGACACAGGAGTTGTTATTGCCTCCAACTACCGAGAGCCTTTTAGTTTCATCTGGCCCTGGCAGTGGCTCTCCTTCCCCACTGTCTTGACTAGATCCGGGTCTTCCAGTGGGAAACCTGAATCTATGTTCCTGGAACTTGGCGGGCTGGGATAGGGATAGAATGGATCCAGACTTCCTTGCTTACGTGGGGAAGTTTCAGACCATTAGCATTCAAGAAACTTGGACCACATCTTCACTTGTCATTGAGGGGTTATAAGACTTATGACCTCCCAGCTAGTATCTATAATATTAGAGGACACCATATGAAAGTCTCCCTAGATGAAAGTCTCCATATGGTAGACTTTCATCGAGGGTATCCAAAGACCCTAGGATTAATTCATCAGGCATCAGATTAACTGATGGGTAATGGGTCTTATATCAAACAGACTATATGTCCTTAATGGGTCAGGATTTGGAGACACTAGGGGGGAGCTCACCTACTTGGGACACTATGGGTCCAGTACCATTGTTTTTGCCCTGGTTTCTTCTCCCGTTATCCCTTATTTACTGGACTTTCCCGTGGGGTCAGTCTTGTTCAGTGACCATGTCCCCTTGGTTATCTCCCTGAATGTAACTCCCTTTTTGTCCCACGGCCCTACAGGCAATAATATTGACCTGGATGAATTGGAACATCATTGTTCCATCCAATGGGGTAGAATACCTTTAGGTTTTTTAGACTCTATCATTTCAGACCCTGACTGCCAGCACTTGCGTGAAGTTCTTCTTGCTTCCAGTAGAGGCACTAGCACAGTGGATTTATATAAACAGCTAATTGAAAATTGTGGCCAGTTTCTCAAAACCCTGCGACCAGGACCATGTGGCCAATCTAGGCAATCTTCTAGTACCATCAGTAAGGGCTGGTTTGATAGGGAATGTAAGGCAGCCAGGACGAAACTGGACAGCCTTTATAGAGAATATAGGAGGTCAACTGCGACCAAGCTTCCAGCTTCCTACCATGTACTAAAGTTAGAATAAAGGAATCTCATAAAATCTAAGTAAAGGAAATTTGACCAAGATCGCTGAGCCAGACTCCAGGTGGCGGCAGAACAGAAAAATAGCAAAGAGTTTTGGAGGCTGGTGAATGCTAGTGTTATCCGCAAACCTGTGTTAGTATTTTCACCAGTTTCTCCAAGCACCTGGACTGAGCACTTTCGGTGCTTATTTAACTCCATTCCAGAAAACGATGGCAGGGAGGCCCTCTTAGACAATAATAACTTGGGGCCCTACTGGACACCGGTTACCATAAATGAAATAGAATTTCTGGTTGACTCTTTCAAAAATGGAAAAGCCACAGGCTGTGACTTGATTCACGTGGAGTTTCTCAAGACACACAGGTACTGATGGTTTCCAGTACTGGTCGCACTGTTTACAGTCATTAACAAGATAGGGGTCATACCAACAGGATGGGGTAGAGCGATTGTTATCCCCATCCTTAAAAAAGACTCAAACAGTGATCCAGCCAATTACAGGCCCATCAGTCTCCTGTGTGTAGTGGCAAAGATCTATGCCAAGTTTTTGTTATATAGACTTACTGATTGGCTGGTGGGGGAAAAATTATTGCCATTGAGAAGGCTGGATTCGAGCAGGGACGTTCAACCACCGAGTTATGCTTAGACTTTTATCATATCATCTGTAAGTATAAGGCCTGTAATGGGTCCTTTTTTGCTGCCTTCCTGGATTTGAAAGCAGTGTTCAATTCTATTGATAGGGCACTATGGAAGAAGTTGACGGACTCCACAGTTGATAGGCATTTATTATATCTAATTTGTTCCCTATATACTCAGTCTTCTTTTTCTGTGAAGATTAACTGCCAGGGGCATTTGACACCATCTATAAGTACCACTAAAGGTGTCCGACAGGGCTGGCACAAACCCTATTTAATTACTACATCAATGACGTGGCATCCTTAATGGCGGCCCCAGGGTTTTTCCCACCAAAAATAGCAGACAGAGTGGTAGGATGTCTCCTATTTGCGGACGATGTAGTCCTACTGTCCCAAACACAATTTGTGATAAAATGACAGATGGCGTCTTTCATGGCTTTCTGTAAGGAGATGAAACTCACAATCCGCATCCAAAAGTCAAGGGTAGTGGTGTTTACCTCCAAGAGGTGAACTTATAACTGGGAAATAATGGGACACAAGTTTCAACAGGTCTCTAGCTTCCATTACTTAGGTCTATTGTTCCACCAGACAGCAAATTTGAAGCATCACGTAGAGCATGCCATCTTGGCTTCCAAGGGCCCCTCTTGAGCACTGTTTTTTTTTTTTTGCCCAGGCAGGTAGGTCAGCAGTTATGTCTGCAATCCAGACTCATAACGCATAAGTTCGGGCACAGGTGTTGTATGGGGCCGAAGTCTGGGCTCCTTTTTGTGCCCATAAATTAAACTCAACTCAGGCAGGGTTTCTTCAGGGCCTCTTGCATGCACCTAGGGTAACACCACATGCAGCATTAAGAGCAGAATGCAAATTGCTATCGAGCATGCCCTTGGGTTGTGGTGCAAGATGGCAGACACTCACTCCCCCGAGCTGTTGCGTGCCATTGGATCAGATGGTTATCATAACCCAAGGCAGGACAACATCCGGGTTTCCTTGGCACGTATGGGGCTGTCAGTAGAATACGTGGCCCATAAATCCTTGGCATCACTTGGTAGGGAGGGCAAAACTAGGTCCCGTGACATCTACAAGCAAATGGAAATGGGCACAATTTCTGCCTCTACACATATGTCTTTGTACCTTGCCTTTGTTCCTGATCAGGGGAAGATGGCCCATTATCTGCAGACACAAATTTTGGCCTGGGGTAAAAATCTAATTTTGTCTGTCCGTTGCAATGCATTACCATCTCAGGTTATGGAAGGGCGCTTGGCGGGCACCCCCTTTGGTACTAGACTTTGTCCATTTGATAGGCAGTCAGTGGAAATAGTCAGGCATATTATTATTATTATTATTATTATTATTATTAACAAACATTTATATAGCGCCAGCAGTGTACCTGGCACTTTACAAAGTAATAAAACAGACACGGTCCCTGCCCCTAGGGCTTACAATCTGAGAGACAGGAGCTTGGGGAGAGACTTAGGAAGGGGAACAGAGGGAGAGACAAAGGGTCTAACATTCATGAAGATGCAAGGTCTCAAGTGCACGTACTTGGCTTGGTTATGATGAGAATGACAGCAGGCAGGTCCATGTTGCAAGGATAAGGGTAAACTGATCATAGGTATAGGAACAGTGGCTCAGCAGGATAAAGAGTCAGACAGAGCAGAGCGAAAGAGGTGAGTTTTAAGGAGAGATTTGAAGGTATGAAGGGAGGGTGCAAGGTGGATGTGGACAGGGAGGGAGTTCCAGGCATGGGGGGCAGCAAGTGAGAAGGGACGAAGGTGCTTAGGGGAGCAGGGAAGGCATGGAAGGGTGAGAGAAGTGACAGAGGAGGAGCGAAGTGCACGGGCTGGAGTATGGAGGGCGATAAGTGCAGAGAGGTAGCGGGGAGCAAGGTTGTGAAGAGCTTTATAGGTGAAGACTAGGAGCTTGTGCAGGATTCGTTCAGGAAGGGGAAGCCAGTGAAGCGAAGAGAGGAGGGGCTGCACATGGTCGAAGCGACTGGCGAGGTAGATGACCCTGGCAGCAGAGTTTTGGACAGAGATGAGGGGAGAAAGGTGAGACCGGGGAAGGCCAGTGAGAAGGAGGTTACAGTAATCGAGGCGAGAGATGACCAGAGCATGAACAAGAGTTTTGGCAGACGAGACAGAGAGAAAAGGGCGAATCTTAGCAATGTTATGGAGGGAGAAGCGACAGGATTTAGCAACAGAGTCAATGTAGGGTTTAAAAGAAAGGGCTAAGTCAAAGATCAAGCCTAGGCTACAGGCTTGGGGGACAGGCAGGATGGTGACTCCATCAATAGTTATTGACAGTGAGGAAGGAGAGGAAGGATGAGGGGGGAAGATAAGGAGTTGTTTTAGCCATGTTGAGCTTGAGTTGACGTTGAGACATCCAGGTAGAGATGTCAGAGAGACAGTTGATGAGACGAGCTTGAACAGAGGGAGAGAGAGAGGGAGTAGAGAGATAGAGTTGAGTGTCATCAGCATATGCTGCTCTACCATCTCTATGACCACTTGAGGCAGCAGTTTTTGGGAGAATACTTAGATAAGCTCCCAGGCCAAACTGAATCAGGGATTCTTTCCTTTTTGTTGGACAGTTCCGATAGGAATGTTATCAAAAACATGGCCAGCATTTTGGTCTATATGATTCACTCCATGGAAAATTTCTTGGCATTTAAATCTGACCAAGCTAAACCAGTTGTTTACTCCTCCAACTGATCTTCCAGTGCATAATTATCTCATGTCAATGATTGACTTTGTAACCTTTGGGGTCCTTATAAATCTGTTCTTGGGGTGGGTTGCCATATCTGCAGTGCTATTGTTTTCTGTTGGACTTTTTATTTGATGGATTTTATTTTGTGTTATGTAAACCGACTGTATTTTGATACTTGTAAATGTCTATATGCTATGGCCTACGGCTACGCATAATAAAAAATGTATTCATTCATTCAACTGCTGGGAGAGGGAGACTTCTGAAAACGCCTGCTGTCAGGAACAGTGGATAGCTCAGAAGGTGTTGGAAGGGGGAGGGCAATGACTTTTGTTATTTGCTGTGCCCGCCTTACCACAAGCCCCATTGGCTCTGTGCAGCCAAGCCCTATGTCCCCCATATCCAATCACAGACTGCAAAGCCAGTGGTCTGAGGAAAAAAGGGATGGTGATTGGGGAGGCTGGCTGCTACTCCAAGTCTCTCCACTCTTGGTGCCAAGACATCTGCTCCTTAGCTGCCCCCCCAGTCACGTTTTTGCCACCCAAACTCATCTGAACTCACCCAAATGATACTGAACTGTTAAGTCATTTCTGAGTTCGGATCGAATTCGATTTGGTCAGTTCGGTTCAGTTCAGCCATTCAGTTTGGTCATCCGAATTGACCCAGTTTGGTCCCAACTCCAAACTTTGAACCACGTTCGCACATCCCTAGTGGTGAATACAAGTTATTTTTGTCTGCAAAGTAATCAATTAAAATGTCACAGTGGGCATTAGATTACTTCAACTTCTGGCAGAGACAGGCTGGATTAACCAGACCTCTCCCCACCCAGAAAAGCTCCACTGGATGAGACTTCTCAGACACTATGATAGTGGTGAAGAAAGCCTTCTTCTCCACCATCACAGCCACGGCATAGTCTTTCAAAAACTATGTATGCCACAGTCGGTCAGATTCAGCATGAGTTGAGCATCACCATCCTGCTTCAGCTGCCTCAGGCTCTCCATATACCACGGGGACCTGTAGTGGTGCAGCAGTGGGAGCAAATGCCTGGGTGCCACCGTGTCAATGGCCTTAGTCAAAATGCCATTCCACAGGGCAATCAGGTCATCGACAGAGCAGTTGTCAAGGTCAGTAGGTAAACTTTCCTCAGAGAGTTCTGGAATAGAAGTGAATCTATGCACCTCTAAGGGAGGACTAACCTAACCGGTCTATGACTCCAATGGGGGCATAGGAGGGCTGGGATCCAAGCCTTCAGGAGGTAATGATCCAGTCATGAAGAGTGTGCTATATCCACACCTTCAATAACTGGAGCTCCCATTTCCAGGCTAGTGTCCTGGACTTCAAGTGACTCTAAGTCCTGGACATCAGTGGCCTGGACTGTAAGTGACTTTCATTCAATCACAGAATGTAGGATGCGCAGCAGGCACATCTTTCATTTTCATTTTGGTTTTGGTTTTGTCCTTTACAAAAAAAAACACCTTTGATTTGGGGGGAGGTGTGTTGTAAACAAAAACATGCATTTTCATTTTTGTTGGTTTTTCATTTATTTTAATTTTAAATAATTTTTAAAAAACCACTATACATGAACAAAACAGTCACCAGACCATTCTGTACAAATGCAGCCCTTTCCCAAAATGGTGTCAGCAGTGTCACTGCCATTTTGGAAAAGGGCAGTCAGTCTGTGCATGCACAAAGTGGCCAACAGACATGCACAGTGTGGCTGCCCTCTTCCAAAATGGCACCAACGCTGCAAAACAATAATTAAAAAATTACTGTGCATGCTCAAAATGGCCACCAGGACCATTCTGCATATGTGTGACTCTTTTCCAAGATGGTGCTGGCAGTGTCAGGAACATTTTGGAAAAGTGTAACCAGACTTAGCATGTGAAGAATGGTCTCGTGGCCATTTGCTCATGCACAATTATTTTTCCCCCAAAATTATTATTAATAATAATAATAATAATAATAATAATAAACTGCAGATGTGCAAAATAGCCACCAGACCATTCTGCACAGGTGCACCCTTTTCCAAAATGGCCCCGGTGGTGTCGGCATCATTTTGTAAAAAGGCTGCACTTGCAAAGAGCATCCCTGGCCGCCATTTGCACATGCACAATGATTTGATTTGATTTGATTGATTGATTTAATAAAACAAAAATTAAAAAACAAAAACAAATGAAAGAAAATGCATGCTGTTTGCTTAGTCATTCATTTATAGTTACTAAAATGAATGGGCTCCATTCATTTTAGTAACTAATAAAAACAAAAAGAATTGCAGATCCCTTGTACACAAAATAAAATTTAAGAGTTCTCATAACTACTTCTCCAATGTTGAAATAAGCTATGCAATGGGGAATTTAGCTTTAAGCTTTTGTTAGAAGTTTGCACCCTTTTGTTTCCATAATATGTTGTTATTTTGATCACACAAAGCTTGCTGTGTATAGTGATGAATTGCAACATGTTGGACATTATAATCTAGGCTTTTAATTACATAACAATTGTTTCACCCAAGGAACACTTTTCCTTGTCTATCACAATACCAATATGGTTATGTTGCTAGAAGAAAAATTTCTCTTTGGTTTTATGCTAAAAAATAATGCAAGTAAAATGGTCGATTATGTTTATGCCATCTTTAAGTGTATTTCATAAAATTTTATGAGGCTCTCTCTACTGTTACCATTGGACCTGAGGGTTTGATTAAAAGCCTACTGAGCGACTCTGGGTCAATGAGCATATAATAGCAAATTGGTTCAGCTCACTTTGTGAGGTGCTTGGATTGTACAATACCAACTCTGTTTGTACTAATGAGCCCTGGAACAATGGTTTATTACTGGGTTAGAACTTTCCTCAAGTTGGAGTAAGATTGGGTTAGTGAAGGGTTGACAAGTCAGGGTGCTTGCCCATGTTACTGCACCGGGGGAATATAACAAGAAGCAAACCCCCAGTGGGGAAATTAACGTGAGGTTTTTAATTAACGTGGCTGCATGGTTAAAAGTATCATTTAATGTTTTTTCCTGTTGGTTCAATCATGAAAGGCAGGGTGTAAAATCCAACCCTGCCTTTTGAGATTGAAAACAATGGGAGATGCGTTAGATTATGTTTTTAACCATGCACCCACATTCAAAGCATAACATTAATTTCCATGCCAGCGGTTTGCTTCTCATTAGATTCTCCTGGCATGGAAACGTGGGAAAGCACCCTTTGACAGAAAAACGGGAATAAAGAAGCAAGGCTCCATGTTGATTTTTAGGCTTCTTCCCAGAATCATGAGACTTTCACATTCAATATTTGTTCATGCACAGAAGTTCTTAACATTACTTATGTATGTTTCAAAGTTGAATCAGGATCAATAAATTAGATTTTCCTACAGCACAAAAAGAATGTTAGAAGCATGAATATATGTTAAACACATAGTCTAAGATTAAATGAGTATTTTGTATTTATACATAACAAAGGCTGCAGAAATATTCTGCTACAAAGCATGTCAGCTTTGTCGATTTTAATGCAGATCAAGATTTCTAAATGTGCTAGCTAATTCTGCTTGAATTATATCATCAGATTATGGTTGAAACATAATTTTATCAGGATTATCATGGTCACCTGAAAATCAGAATATCTTTGCTTTTTAAGCACCAAATAGTATGTTTTCAACTTACTATCCCTTCTCAAATCTGACTTTTTTCCCCTTGGTGAAAAACTACCATTTTCCTCCTTGTCAGTCAAAGTGGGGACAATTTCCCAGTTACTATTTACTTTGAAATTTGCTCAACCTTTTTGTTCTCTAAGATCTGCAAAAACATCTGTTGAGGGGCAGCAATGTCGGCAAGAGGTATTTGTATATTTATTTCTTTTAACCATTTTATACCATTCCCCTCTTGCCAAGGCAGTTCGGGGTTGCTTATGATATCTAAAACAAAAATATAAAAATACTACAATATAAATGCAAATACAAATATCAGTATAAAATAATTAAAATATAATACATTATAAAAACAGTAATACAGCCAAAGGGGGATGACAGAAAAAAATAAAAATAAAAATTAAAATAAATCAACATAAATCAAAACCCACCCACCCTAACCCTCACCACTCCACCCTATCCATTTCCATCACCAAAAGCCTGATGGAATAGCCAGGTCTCACAATATCATTGAAAGGAAGGGAGGTCCGGGGCTACCTGGGCCTCAGCCGGGAGGGAGTTCCACAGTCTTGGTGCAGCCACTGAGAGTGCCCACTCCATACTCACCCCCAGAGACACCTGGGGAACTTCAAGAAGGACACTCCCGGGCAACAGCAGTGGTCGATTTGGAACCTGGAGGGTGGGGTGATCCCACAGGTAGGTAGGGCCTAGGCAATATATGGCTTTAAAGATAAGCATCAACCTTGAATTGGGCCTGGAAGATTATAGGCAGCCAGTACAGAGAATGGAGCACTGGTGTAATGTGTACAAGGTGGCCCGTCCCCACAATAAGATGAGCCACCGCATTCTGCACCAGCTGCAGTCTCCAAACCATCACCATTGGTAGCCCCACATAGAGCTCATTACAATAGTACAAGTCTTGAGGTGATGAAGGCATAGATGATAGTGGCCAGGTGGCTGGAGTCTGAGACATATGGCCGAAGCCACATCAGATGTAGCTGACAAAATGCGATCCTCACCACAGCCCCAACCTGGAGATCCAGGTGGAGCTGGGAATCAAGAAGCACTCCCAGACTACGAACCTGGGGAACCAGTGGGGGGGTGAACCCCATCACCTCCATTTCCCCTGAATTCAGCTTCAGTTGGCTCATCCTCATCCAGTCCCCCAGTCATCAGATATTGGCTAAACATCGAGACTGTCGCATCTGGGTCAGATGAAAAGGAGAGGTAAAGTTGGGTGATATCAGCATATTTTATTTCTATATTTATTAATTTCGAAGATTTATACCCCACCCCTCCTGCAAAAGCAGCCCGGCTTACAACACATATTGATGACACCGAACACCAAACCGTCTCACGACCTTACCCAGCAGCTGCATATACATGTTGAGCAGGAGAGGGGACAGAATGGAACCTTGTGGGACTCCACACGAGAGGTCCAGGGGTGATGAAAAATAAACCCTGAGCACCACTCACTGAGTTCTCCCTGCAAGGAAGAAGCAGAACCATTAAAGAACAGTCCTTCCCACTCCAGCTTGGTCCTGCAAGCAAGTCAACATCTCATGGTCAACGGTATCAAAAGCAGCCAACAGGATTAACAGAATCAGCAGTAGAGGTGCGCATGAGAGACCCATGTCATTTTTATTTTTCTTCTTTTGTTTTTGTTATTTAAATATTTTGTTTTCATTTTTATAAATATCAAAATTTCATTTTTGATTTTGCTTTCGGTTTTGATTTCTATTGGTTTCAATAGAAAACACATTTTCGGCTGTACCTTTTTTTGTTTTTCATTATATTTGGATTAAACTTGTAGGGAATGTACCACCAATGGAAGGCACTAGGTGTACCAAATTCCAGAAATATTGGATATAAAGTAATCCCATTTTATAAACAATTGAATGATGCTATTTTGCAAAAATCTGCATATACATTCCTGGCTGTAACTTCTTTACCTTCCATATAATGTGGATGAAACTTGGAAATTCTATACCCCTCCACATTTTTACTATCTATGGGTATTTTCAGACGTTACGAGATCACACTCAACCACAGTGAACCACGCTCAATCCCGTGGCGGGGCCAATGCACCCGGAACGTCTGTTCGGCACGTGCCAGATGTTCACCATGCTCAATACCCACATGGGGTCAATTCCAACCACGCTTCCCGGGCTAGCGTGGGGAATATCCCGGGAAGCGTGGTCAAACAGATCCCCACCGGGAACCAACAAAAAGTAAAGTCTGGACGCCAATCCCTGGGCGGAACCAAAGGAAACGAGCCCCAGCCATGGACAATGCACGCAGCGTCGCTGCCGGGCAACCAGCAACAACACAGCCACCAGAGGGAGATTTAAAGGGAAATCAGCCGCAGGCACGCGTGGTGGGATGGAGCGAGGAGGGAGGCGGAAGAGAGCGGCGGGTGACAGAGCGACGGTGGAGGAGGAGATGGCAGGAGCAACGCTGGAGGTGGAGGGAGCACAGGCGGTGGAGGAGGGGGACACGGGGGTCATGCTGACCCTGCAGGCGTCCCGGGAACAACACCCCCAGCAGCAGGCGCCATGCGATGCCCCGGGGACAGCAGCCGCAACGGCGCCAGAGGAGGCACCCAGGAAACGGGTGAGAGCAACGGAGGGGATCAGGGGGCACGGGGGCACCCCAGAGGGGGTGGGGCACACCCAGGTGACCGGGAGGGAGGCAGGGGGCAGGGGAGCCCTGCAAGGGGGCCCAGCCTGCACCTAAACCAACATGCCCCTCCGACTGTCCCCACAGACACGGAAAATGGCCCGGGCGGA